>UZAN01042679.1:22249-46505 GCA_900618425.1 Echinostoma caproni | reverse complement strand
TCGTCGTTTCGCTACTTGCCCCGGTTTGGTTTGTCTTGAAATAAAATAGGAGGACCGTCGGAGCTGGGCACGAGCCAGTAAAAAAACTGATGGGGCTGTCAGAAAAAGCATCTATGCGGTCTTACGGCCGCCCTTTCTGAACTGTATATCGTTCAACCGAACAACTTCGTGATCCCAAAATTTTTACGTTTCTTCATCGCGAACTCAACGATCAACCGAAACGTCCAACAATAATAGAACACAACGAAAACCGACCAATAGTGGAATCACGTATAATACCATATCTGAAAGTGCACAATGATACAATAAATATCGTTCACACACATGACCGTGATCCTCAATTGGCGGACCGTACAATGATAAACGAACAAGGCGGAGTGTTAATGCTCAGCCCAGCGGAATAAAACGAGAATCGAAACCATTATTTCGGGCAGGAATAATAATAAGTGGTACAGATGAACAAAGGCCAGATTGAAAGAGAGAGGAGAGAATGCCACTCATAAACACTTATTTGAGTCATCAAAATGTTGTTTCATAATAATCTACAACGCTTTATCCGCCCTAACATGCGGAACAGGCAGACAAAAGAGGGTGATAACTCTCGAGCATGTCATACTGTCGATCAAAAGCCACTACGAAATGTTCTTGCTTTGATAAAACAACAGGATCAAGATATAATATAAGGGTTCCATGCTCAGCGGCCTTCCATCTGTCAAATTCATAAACAGATCGGCATTTTATTGAGAATTACCTAGGGGTGGGATTGTATAAGGAGTGTGCAAACGTTCCTCAACCTCAGAGATACCGGACTGTCCGGGGCGATGAGCCTGTGACCATTTATCGAAACCCAAAGGCTTTAGGATCTCTTTTTTGGCACTGGTTTTTTGATACCCCGAGCTAATACGTCTATATCGAAATGGAAGACAGGTTGTATTGTTATGACCTGCAGAGCAAAAGGGAAATACGGAAGCTTTAGCAAACGTGCGGAAAGTGAAAGTAAGCATGAGCTAACCAAAAGGGTGGCCTTGGTATGGTAAAACGGTGAGATGCACAGGAGGAAGGGTGCATATAGAATGGGGGTTGGTTGGTCACTACATCTTCATTTCATCTAACAGTACTTGGCGCATGTAGTTCAGTGGATGTCAGTTGATCATCCCACAGGTAACTTCTCAATGGATTGATTGTTGAGATGATGACACTCCCGCAATCTGATGCGGAAATGCTTTTTAGTTGGTAGAATGTCGCGATACATCATGTGACCCAGATAACAATATCCATGTTGAACACATTTATTGCATCGCAAATATTCGTCAAAACATTTTACTTGCCTTAAAAACGTACGTGCCGGTGCCTCAAAAGTTATTGATTCAAGGTTGACAGTACCAATCCCACCGGTATTGAGTTCAAAGACTGAGGTCAATAAACGATTCAACTCGTTGATCAATTGTGAATGATATTCTTCAACAAACTCAGGTCTGATGGATCGGCATGCACTTCAACTACGAATGGCTGCCATAAGGGTAAATCAGGTATGTGAATTGGTCTCTAATGAATTTCTGAAAATCTAAATAGTGATGAATCATTAATTTTAAATTGTCTGTTTGATGATTTATTCGTTGCGTCAGACATCTTGGATAGAATACATTACCCGTCCAATGTGAGTGTATAAACCAACTTCAAGTGTAATCCGTAATGTAAGTAGATCACGGAGGAGCTCCAAAAAACAATTTCGAAGTGCTTTAAATCGCAGTCAACTGAGACACTCATTTGTGTTTGCATGTAGCATTGTCTGACCACATGTCCAATGCTTTATGCACCTTTTTCCAAGGTAATTTCTCCCTCCACTGGTGGTACAAAATGTTGAACGAAACAAGCTAGACTCAACAGTGGTTGCGCAAATCACTCCACTGGGTACATTCCAAGAACATTCGAGCGTTGCATCCATGCAACATTTAAAGCTTTTGCAGTGATAGATTCACATTACAATTCAGTTCAGTGCAGTTCTCATCAGGACGCACTGTACATGGCTCTGCCAATCGCGCGTCCATGTCCTTGTGTTGTCTGCGGTTTCTTCGGCTTCCAACACTTGGAGTCAAACTTCCAAACCTTTGACGGAACTCCATCATCCAAAACTGGGCAGTACTTATATAAGGAAACAGTTTACGAATAAAACGTATGTTTCATAATTTATTCTTTATTTGGTCTGGGACGCTTTTGTTCTATGCTCATAAAGACCCGCCTCGCTGAAAAAAGGACACTTGACCTGTTGTATTCGTTTTTTTTCTTTATGCGATAAAATATCCAACGAGGTGTGAATATATTTTAAGATACTAAATAAAATTATGTGTATTTTGTATGATTACTGTAATGATTGTCAGAAAAATCGATAACGAAAACATGTATCAGTCAAAAATAAAGACATGTAATAAAATTCACTTACTATCCGACGGATGTTGATAATCAAGAATTTCTACCTAGCAAAAGCTAGGGATAACCCGGCCCAATGCAAAAGTCAATCAAATTATCATTTTCCGCCATAAATTAAAACAAAAAGCACGGAATATAGACTCCAAAATTATTTGATTAAATTAGGAATTAAAATGAATAAAGGTAGATTGCTGTATAATAATGAATGTAGCTAATGTTGTTCATATGTAGCTCTTTGTAGCCATTCAAAGCGCTACACTGGATCATTGTGAAATTTGAGCTCAGCATCGAAGGATATATTACCTGCAGGCTTCCAATAATATGTTCAAACACTACAACAGATAGAATGAATATATCCGGATTTCCCACATTCACTGTCCTTGGTATTGTAAAAAGAAGTGATATTAAGCTCAAGCTGCGAGCCACGATTGTGACTTACCACAATTGTGGTGACCCCTGAAAAACACAAAGTTAGTGTTTTTCCTCGTTTGGGTTCGTTTGGTTGGTGGTTGAAAATGCGATGGTTGTGTAGTGAATCTATAGTTCCTTATCTCGATTTGTGTGGGGTTTATAGAATACGACTCAGACAAATTCAGCAACGTTCATGGACTTCAAGAACACGCTAAAGAGTTACATAAAACAATACCTGGTCACAGTTCCTCACACTTCCTGTCTTCATTCACAAAACTGTACCTCTATTGGCTCGTCCAAGTTCCATCTTGTAGCGTGAACTGCCAACTCAATAAAAAGCTGAGATACACACCCATTAATAGATTTGTAGTGTGCCCAATTGTACGCTGAAAGTCGGACAATAACAAATATTTGCCGGACACCATTTTTTCTCCCTTAATCTAAGTGTATATCCACATTTTTACTTCAGTACCAACGCCATGTAACGTTTGTTTTACACGATCGTTAACAGCTACAACCTTTCGCGAGAGAACTTAAACTTTATGCTTTCGATCCGTTTTGCACGTTATCGCGCTCGTTGGTTTTCGTTGCCTTTGTGCTTTAACGCAACCTCTCGTTAGCAGGTACCGGTACGTGCCCTGTGCCACGGTACCTCAATACACATCTTCAACAACCACAAGACTTCTGGTTTAACCAGTGGTAACTTGGTTGTTTGCGAGCTCAGGGTCCCGTTCTGAAGTTCACCACGACAGGCCGTAGTCGACGTTCTTCGGGCTAAAATCCAAGCCGTTATGAATGATGAAGTTTCTCCAGTTCAGTAATTTTCGAAACAGAACTGATTGAGTGTGATGGAGCTCGGGGTGTTTTACTTCCTCATATTTTGGTGAAACTGGGTTCTGAGCATAGGACAATCTTTTAGTCTCAGAATATGCCAATTTTACTACAACATTCAAAAAAATGACAGCTTTATGTTCGTCGGAATTGCCCCTGCAAACAGTGCACTCTTATTCGGCTTTGTCAACATATTCCTCAATATCACGCACTGAGGCATCAAACATAAAATACTTCAGATTGCAGTTTTTCATAAATTCAAACGATTTTCGAAACACCAAATGTGAACTGTCTTGTGGTATTGAATCACTGTAAACAATTCTGTGTACCAGGATAATGAATGTTGCTGATATCGTTCATATTTCGCCGATTGTCGCTCATCGACCCGCAAAACTGTTGGAGTACATTAGATACGAATCACGTGCATATTCACCAAACTCACAAGGTAAATCGTGTTTGTATAAGAAGTGGAGTGCAAAGATAAACAACCATCGCAGGAACTTGCTCATGATTTGGACAACTCCGGATTGGTCAGGTTTGGCTATATCGTCCACTAGTGGGCAAACTAGCTTGCAGCTCTGAGTTTGGTTCGTTCATAAATTGGAAATGTTTGTGATAATCAAAAAAAAAGCACTGGACAGCTGTTTCGTTCTGTTTGAAACCCGTCAGTGGTGAGTACTTTTTGTGCCCCTGTGTCACTACTCGAACCCTCACCCTTGAGCTACATGGTCGACAGTCGGCCGTGTGCGAATGGCTCAGTCCAAACTTTTACAGTCTAAATATGCATAAAATGGTTTATCCAAACCATAAACAAACATGCGGAACTTGGGCTAAGTTTTCGCGGTAGGGATCCCCAAAATTACACTGGATATACAATGGTATCGTGAATTAGGGTTAGATTTATTAGAAATGAGTTTATTCATTATTCCATACAAATGTACATTATTATCGAATTTAATTATAAAAGGTAACTAACTTTTGCTTATTGATGTTCAGCAATATCTGATTTTTTACCTCTATATAACTGGCTTTGCAACTGGTCATTTCACGTTGAGTTTGAGTATTGTTCGTGTCTCACGGGAAGTATTCAGTTCACAGTGTTTGTATTTCATCAAACCACGACTAAATATGCCCCCAATCATCTTTTTTAGTGGGATTTATTCACTCTTAATGATAGTGAATTTGTTTTGAATGTGCACTAATGGCATACCGAGTGAATGTTTACCTTCACTGTTGTTGTGTTCATTCGTGGAAAGATTACCGTTTCGTAGAAAATGCGGAAAATACGGCAAAGTGGTGTCTTATTATTATGTATGGGCTGTGAAATAGTGCTAAAATAGATTATGCAAAGCTTGAGTCGGAGTGGTGCAACTTTGGTGACGGATTTGCAGGTCTATAGGCTCTTTGGGTTGGTTGTGGTTAGCACAAAAGTGCACACCCGGGTAGCATGTCGTCGGCTAATAGCGCACAAATAGCCGGCTAAATTTGAGCTACAAATGAGCTACAGCACCAAAATTGTAGCGCATTTGTAGCCCATTAGCCGGTTGCAATGAGCTACATTTTTTTGAAAATTCCGTTTTATGATTTGCGTCTTCACCGGTCTATAATCCCTCATAAACCCCGTATTTTCTCGTGGTACTACTATCTCGCAATGGGCTTGAGTACATGTTTTGTAATGAGTACAGCGTACTTTATTGACTAATTGCTTAAATTCCTTTCATTTTCCCTTGCCCCTTGTATATCATGTATATCATGAATAGCAGCGCCTTCAAACAAGCTTCTACTGTAGCAGAGGCTTTCATGCAGATATTTTGCGTATTATAGAAGATCATTTATTCGCTGATATATACATATACATTATAAAAGTAAAAAGTATATTACAATGGCTGTGTAGTACTTTCCTGTCGCAATTTTCTAGCGGCAATTTTATCCGCGGTACTTTTGAACCACCTCCGTATTTCTCATTCAACACAATCCATTGAAGCATCGATAAATTTGGGGTTCGTCCGAATAGCATCCAGTGAAGTAATGCATACGTTATTATAATTACTTACCGATGACACCCTTAATAAACAAATGGCCTGAAGCTTGTATTTCCCCATGTTTCCCGGTGTAGTTAGTTCACCAGCACATCTAACGAATCATGCAGTACCGTAGATATGGCACGTTTTACTGTACGCGCCACGTCTTTCCCACCCATTCACATCAATTGTTTCACCTTAGCACTCAATGGGTAACATAGCTTAACCTTACAAATTTTTTCATCTGAAAAATCTCGTTCCACTTCTTCCAGTGGCTCCACGTTGAATTTATATTGAAGGGAATGGACTGCATTACAAAAGAAAACGTATGGCGAATAAAAATATGTTTCACAATTAATTTACCTTGAATACCTTTTTCTAGTACCAGCCCAAATCCTTATAGTTGGCAGTTTCGGGGTGTTGAAGATGCTGTCCATGAATTATTACTGTCCACTGAAATCTCGTTTGCATAATATCTGTTACGGGAATAAGATACGGTACCCAAAGGTTTACTTACGTTGATGGTATGAGCATCGCAGGTAGGAGTCGGGAGCTCCGAGAAATATTTTCGAAGCGCTTCCAGTCACACTCGGCCGTGAGACTTATTAGTACGTGTCTTCATGAAATATTGTCTGACAACATGTTCAATACTTTGTGTACTTTGTTCCAAGGTACTTTGTACCACTAACAGAGGTGAACATTGCTGAACTAATCAGCAATTGTGCACATATCTGATATTCCATCAAGCATATGCCTTGAAAATCCGGGCGTCTCATGGATACTTGGATTTATTCGCAAGGCTGAGATAACATTGAAGGAAGTGGGTCGCACTTATAAAATAAAACGTATTACGAATAAAATACATGTTTGACAATTATATTACCTATAGTTCTTGGACACCTTTTTCTATGTGCATAAAGACTTGTCTCTCCACAAACAGGACACTTAAGTTGTTGCATCTGTTGCTGTGATAAAAGGTCCAGCAAGATATGGATGACATTTTAGGCAGCTGAATAAAATTATGTTTTTTGTATGACTACTGAAATAATTCTCGGAAAAAAGTTGAAAATTGAACCAAAAGCAGTGAAAATAAAATAAATGTATCACAAAATGTTATTTACTATCCGATGGACGTTAAGAAATAAGAACTTCTGCACAACATCAGCTGACGGCAATCCAGCACAAGATAAGAGTCAAACTCAAACTTTCAATTCCCGCCCTAAACTAAAACAAAAGTCATGGAAGTGTGACTCCAAAAAAATGAGCTCCTTGATTGACTTAAGAATGAAAATGAGTCTTTAAACCAAAAACAAATATTATGAATATATTTTAAAGGTAAGTTACGGATTAATAACAAATGTAGCTGATGTAGCTGATAAGTAACTCTTTGTAGCCGATCGATGCGCTAAGTTGTGCTACCTGGACCCATACACAATGTTGAAGCATTCTGGAATTAAATTCAAGGAGTCTGCAATTTTTATGGCTCTCCAAACTGGCTTGCGTGAGTGGGTGGATGGATGGATGAGTAGGTCAGTGAAGGACATGCTCCGGGATTATTTGGGCTACGAAAAACAGGGAATGTGGTTCAATTTTGCCTAAACAATATTCCTTCAATACTTAAAATCTTTTTCATTGTGTATACACCATTCAAATTATTAAAGTGACCAGCAGACGACGATTATGTGCAGTACAATAGCTAACAACATGAGCATTCTAAACAGTACACAAACCTCGGGAAATAATCCAGCCAGATCCCAGTGCGGTTTATATGAATATTTTGCTGAGAGGGTACATAGGATGGCCAAAGAGCGATACAAAATGAACGAGCAATCGACTGTACATCAGCAGTTGCCTTGCAATCTTATATGCACATTTCTCCGTGCTAATTAATTTGTTTTGCGATTTTGTGCTTGAAACCATTTGAACTACTTGTGAGTAGTGTGTACGTCAAATCAAAATTGCCCAACAGGAAGGCCGCTCTGATTGAGGTCCTCCTGGATTTCTTCCCCCGTGCTGATTGTTGGTTAGCCCCCTTTCCCGTTCGTTGAAGGTTTTAACGCACACCAAGACGCGGCTGTTTCGTGCATTCTTTCTCGGGGTACATCCTGCGGCACACTCAAGACCAGGCACCCTACACTATAGCATATCAGCTGTAATCGTGGAACGATACGAGTCTGAGAAAGATCAGTAAATGTTGATACCGAAGTAGCAATGAGAACTTGCAAATGGATTGTAAAGATGAATGGATGTTTGGAAAACGTCAACGACTGTTCGCATTTCTTTGCACAAACAACGCAACGTTATTTCCCTGTTATTGACGGTTGAACTCTCTTGCACTTCTGCAGTTGTGTACAGGTAAAGGATAAGTTCAAATTACGTGTGCTGATGACAGACGCGCATCCTTCGTTTTGTCTGTCATGAGTAGCATGAGAATTTTTTTGAACCCACGGCAGACTTGATGATTTAGAGATGGAGGCGCTCTCTCACGTCCTGTGAAAGCTATCCGTTCTGTAATCTCCCATGCTTCTCGATATACCTGTGGGTATCAGGAAGAACAACCGATTCAGGTCGAGTCAGGTCAGGTTGCACAGGAGTGCTAATGGCCACGGCCAATCGAATGTCCAGATTTATTTCGGTAGTATGCTCACAAATTGTACACCAATCACGTAAATTGCTTCCAATACGGCGTCCTTGTGGTGGTTAGTTGCCCGATTAGTCAATGGAAAGTATATTGTTCCCTTAAAAGTACCAAGAGTTTAACATGACTACGTTCGAGGGTGCCTGAAAGCGAAAAGGTTAGAAATCGATGATGTAGCACTGAAGTCACACACCGTTTTAAGTGAAGTTACTTCGAAGGAGGTGGCAGTGACTTAAACAAAGTTGAAAGACGTAGCAGAAGAAGCGGTCTCAGGATATCGACGATCCTGGAGGAGAAGGAGAAGCATTCACGAGCAATCACACGATCAGATCGTCTTGACATAAAGACATGACAGATCCTCAAAGCATTGTTTCCTCGAAGTCCCAGATCCAAGCCCAAATATCATTTCAAAAAATCACTGGTTTATGTATGAGTGTAAATATTGCTTATATCACATTTATACTTTTGGATGATGTAAATCGTCCCTAGTCTCGAGGTTTGGTTAGTTTTCTATGATAAAACTACAAGTATTCGTGTCTATGAAGGTCAACCATTCTACCGCTCATCACACTAATATTTGTGGTGAAATAAGGAATTATTGCGATACATAATGAGCCAGAAACTTTTTTTCTATTCTTTCGATTCACTTGCGAAACCAAAATCTAATTTTTTTTAAACATGTGGTGAAGCACCTAACTCATCCATCCCTTGCAACGAAATATGTCTTGTTCTGTATGCATGCATCGCGTCAATATCAATTCTGTTTGGTCTCACGTTGTCCGTCTTCCACACATGTATGAACTGCTAATGTAAAATTTTGGTCGATGGGCATTTGACCCGAGCAAAACTTGTCTGGTCTAATCACACATGCTGTTGTTGTTGATGATTTTTTTCCAGGCTGATTTGCTGTGTCAACAAATCCCCCCACGGAACGCACAACGCACGATAGGAAATCCCCACGCACAAGGAACGAACTCTCAGAAACAGTGTCCGACCACAGAGGGTTTGTTCGGACCGGAATCTGGACAGTTACGAACACAGAAACTAGAAACGGATTGCCTGCCACTGAGCGTGGACCGTTTGGCGTGGAATGATGTGCATGCGTAATCCCACTACAACAACATTCTGATAATGACGAGTGACAATGAACAAAAAAAGTAAGATACGTCAAGTTCGCATGAACGCTCATTCCATCAGAATCGCTTCAACTAATCTTTCCCATTGAGGAAAATCCAAAAGCCGTCCAGCCAATTGATTTCTCTATCTTACAGACTTCTTAACGATGAGTGACACTGTCTGATCCTCCAGAAATAGCATGACAATACGACGGTCAGAGCTTTTCTTGATGCTCTTTCAGGCCTATGAGCAAATATGAATACACTTATTATCGGTTAGATGTCTTCGAGATGATACTCTGAATTGAACAGTCGACCAATAAGATCACACCGTACCACATCCCATTTAATTCGTGAAAATCTACTTCGGCATACATACACCGGTGAGAATTTCCAGCTCTTTAAGTTGGACTGAGCAAAACAGCTGAGTCGTCAACAGTATTTGGGAGGTTTATTATTAAAGGAGGACTCATACGAAGGTATTTCCATCTTTCAAAGAGTTTCTTCAGACCATAACCATATCTTTTTCCATCAAGCTTTAACCAAAACCCGCAATCATTTAGCCACGACGCACAGTTTGTTCATCTCGACCCTAAATCCTTTAGCCTTGACCCATAATCCTTTAGCCAATATCTGCAATGCTTCGGTAAGGTCGTGAAATAAATACCAGGAAGTTTGGGGTTCGAACCGCTCCACCGCCACCGCCCGTTTTCCCAATTTCTGTTTCCTCAGACAGCCATTGTATGACCGCAGCTCCCTTCCTGAAAGTTGATTGTACATTTGTATATTCAATAAATAGAAAAAGGAAGTAAAAAGACATTAGAAGCACCCGGGCGTGTAAGGGGGGTAGGGATTTCTAAATCTCATGCAAAATGTCTTGCACATACAATGAAGCATGAAGTACGTTCACAGTTGTTGAACACGCAACACGTTGTGCGTCTACAGTATCCGCAGAAATGTCTTTTTACTTTCCGGGTACTGTTCATTGTCAAAAAAATACTTGTCTTTGAATATTCACCTTGCTAAGGTGTTATTTCCAACCTTCAACTTGACATTCTTCCTTACTATTCGCCTCTTTGTTTTAAAAACTTATCCAAAGTCAACATGTTTTATGCAAGAAACCGAGAAAGAGCAATTAACAGCTTGCATCTAGCTGTGTTCATAAATTGAAAAAGAAAACACCTGGTAGGCTTTTCCACTAATCAGAATAGACACGATTTCCGAATCGGGACTGACACTAGATTAGTCGTATGCCAAAGTCAAACGTCACGGGGAGACACAGGAAAAAGGTCAGGTTTATGGGGGAAAAACCATGTGGGGTTAAATAAAATGTATATATAAAACAAAAGAAATATTATCGGTGAAACAGAACGTAAACCGATCGCCCAGTTTGTATTCCACTCTTTAAACAGCTTCTGTTTGAACCCCATAGCCAGTCGATAATATTGGCCTGTAGTTTTTTGTCCAAAAACTGTAACGCGTAGCCCCTAGGCTGGCGTGATCTCGGAGGCCTTGATTATCATTGGTTTCCCGATTGGATAAGATTACGAGTGACACGTATTGATGAGCAAAGGAGATTTGAGCAGTGAGTACATCTGATCCGATTTTGTCACGTGTTACTAAGTCTGGTTTTTCTTTTTCATAGGCACTAGACACGAATTTTTACCAGTCATGGGTAGATAAAGCGAAACCGTTCAATCGAATGTTCGGCGCCCAAGTGAATGAGTCCGCTCGCGACGTACCGGAANGGAAGTAATCCTTGTTTGAATTGGCTGGTTCTTGTGGGTGACGATAACGAGCACGGTTGAGTTAGCTGCGGAAATGTGTACAGGGAGTGCATTACCAGAACACATACCACTAAACATACCTAGAAGTTACCATAGAGAGCAATCTACGGTGATCCTCCCAAGTGCTAGTCTGTGTTGGTAGAATGAATCACTTATCATTCCAGATACACAAATTGAGACGATTTGCAGTGAGGCATTCAATCACATGTCTACTTGTTTACTTTGTTGTTCATCCGTTGTTATCCGTGACCTACTACTTTGGAAGGAGGTTTTTCCAACTAAGTTCCTAAGACTTTAGGACACAACATACTTCACGGTAGCCCACACCAATGAAGGATCTTTTCTTCTGGGACCCTAACCACAGCCTTAGACTCAAACATTTGACCCACAAGGCCTTGGGGCGTAAATCCAACGAGGGCGCGGGAACAAAGCATCCATGTGGGAGCTCCTGGGGACCTGTCACGCAAGGCCTTTGAAATTCGATTAATTATGTTGTTCGCTGGTGCGTTGGTGGACGGTCCGCTTTTCGCGATCGGCCCTTAACCTCAAGGGTCGAGTGTATACTGTGGCAGTTCGGCCAGTTTTACTATACGGCTCAGAAATCTGATCATTAAGGAGGCAGGATAAAGATAAACTGTCGGTGTTGGAACATCGCTACCTACGCAGCATTGCACGAATTTGGTGGGGCGGCCGGATGAGCAATATTGAGGTTAGGGGCAAAGTTTTAGGTAAAGGTGATCGCCCACTGGGGCAAATGGTCGACCTTCATAGATTACGTTGGTTGGGCCATGTTTACGCATGTCACCAGATGGGTTTCCACGGCGAGCGATGTTTGCCGAAGCAGGTAGTGGGTGGAAAATAGTCAAGGGTGGTCAAGCCACACCTGGCACGAGGGTAGAAAAAAAACCCACCAGGAGACTGGGTCACATGGGTCTCGTTAGGCTCCCTGGTTTGGGAACTTGAGATGATTGTACCCGATGGTTAGTAACACTCTGTGATATGGTTGAGAGTCGTAAACAGTGGCGTTCGTGCATCTTCTCAATTTCTCTGCAACATTAGTCCACTGAAATTCTCAATTTTCTCTCTGATCCTACTTTCAACCTTTTTTGTCTTTCTCCTAATGTTCATCCAAATGGGCAACCAAAACAGGCGCGCGATAGTGCATGGTTAATGGTTGTACAAACTGAAACCGAAACAAGCTTTTATCTGAAATTTAAAGCCATTCGGTTACTCTCACACAATATTGTCGTGGTTGAAGGACTATTTAATAAAAATAGGTTCAAAGAACTAAAGCAAATGTCACTGTTTCAAATCCGTTGTTGAATAAACCTGGAATCCTCCAGGATGTTGTACTTTCTCCATACTTATTTCCAACATTCATCAGTGAATTACCCACTATCCCACCGACCAAGACCTTTAAATATGCTGATGAGGTGGTCTTATGTCAAACGATCTCAAACCAGTCTGACATGGAATTACTTTCTAACAGTTTAGTATACATGGCATTATTCTCGAACCAATCAGATTTCCATTCGAATGTTTTTCAAATGCTTCGAATGCGTTTTTAATCTTTTGTGGTCTGGGTATCCTTGAAAAAGCTCAGTCATTATTCGCGAACCCATAAATAGAACAAGTCATCAAACGTACCTATGAATCACTATAGAGAGCAACCTACCGTGGNCCCCCCAAGTGCTAGTCTGTGTTGACAGAGTGAATCACTCATCGTTCCAGATGCACAAACTAAGATGATTTGCAATGAAGCATTCAATCACGTGTTCACTTGTTTAACAGTATATTTTTCCAGTCATACTTTATTGTTTACACGTTATCTTCCCTAGACTACTTTAAAACGATTTCATTACTCTTCGCCGCGGTTTTGTAATTAGTAGCCGTGATTCTCTGATTTCCATAAACACTCTAATCACAAAATTGTGTTAATTTCATATTACTTTATGTGAGAATTTCTCCCAAAAGATACTTAACGACCCCAGTCACCTGCTCAATCCCGACCTATCTGTTTGCCCTTTTCACGCTTAAACTAGATCCAATTATCACTGCTTACCATTCCGCATAAACATTCAACAGTATTCGTATTCTAAGATCCTAAACGAACTAATTTTGAATTCACAAGAATGATCTTTTGTTTACATTTATCATTGTTGTAAATGACTTTTTCATCATTGTTTTATTCCATTGTAACGGCGAGCCCACTTTTGACTGAACTGTATAGGCAAAGTTGCTTGCACAAGTTATCACAATGCAACGTATATACATTTGGGAGAAAATGAGCAAATCATTTATGGTATTCACGTTGCAAACAATTTAATTCGCCGCACAAGCAAATCTAATATTCATGCCTAAACCTCACGACCAAGATGTAGTCAGTCCCCTCTTCCCTCGCCGGTGGACTTCATACACCTAGGGGAGTTTAAAAAAATGGGTAGACTAGACAGCTTTAAGTTGTACTTTGGCATAGCAATCGGCAATTGTGGTGAATTAGTGGTCGACAGAGTGGTGATATTCTATGTGATATTCTATAGGGACTGTGGTCAAATGCTCACATCACTCTAAATGACCTTGAAGGAACAAAGGTTTTTGTAACGTTATGCACGTTGGAGCACATCACCACCATGCTGAATTGAGTGTGTGAGTCGTGTTGTGCATATCTCTCAATGGACTGTTTGGTTCATGGTTGTTTTGTAATTTCCCTGTTTGGAAATTTCCCTTTCACAGAGAACCTGTCGTCCGAATTGTCTCCTACCTGTGCATTGTGTGAGCGTCTGTGCTGAACCGCATTTACCAGTTGGTTCGACACCTCAAACAGGGTTTTGTTAGCGGCATTCTGACAGCTCTATGGGCACCACCAGAAACTCGGATCGTGTTCCCCCTAAATCGACCTCCTGACGTGTATTACGAATCGGTGCAGCGGCGGTGGGCCAAATTCTCCCCACGTTAGAGTTTCCAGGTGGATCAGTACAAAACAATGATAACCATGGCACGTTAGAATGAGCTTACTGATAACAAGAAAACCATAGCTGATCGCCTTCGTGAGATCAATGTCAGATAACCAAACGAGGTAATAGCTCTAACAGACTGACTGCAGTAGGCACGATTTGAGAAACGGAAGCACACAAATTAATCATAAACGGATTGGACTCAAGAAAAACCTCCCGGAGGAAAGTAAACACAGTTTGCAATCTATGTACGGCGATTTGTTTTTGGTATAACAGTACATAAATTGTATAGTTTGGATTTGTATACAATACTGAACTTGGCCCAAAATACGAAAAACTCAACTTTTAACGTCTGGCAACCGTGCCAGTAATATTTTATCATGAATGCCTCACTGAGTACCTGTGGTGATCCAGACTTCCGTGACCGCAATCCATGCACGACTAGGTACAGTTTCATGTCATCCAATCACCTTTCAGGAAGCTCGACCAATGGTACACTGGGCGAACGTGACATCCGAGTTAGTACATATGATGCTTCCGCGCAAACGGTTACGTAATTGGACGACGGCCTTTCAACCAATCACATGAGCTATTACCTTCTATAAAACATGCTCTAATTTTATCAATAAACATAAGCATTTGCTGCTATCAATTCCTCGTATATTTCATTGGTGTCCGCAGTTCGGGTTGGAGCCAATTCAGTTCTGAGCAGTACAGTACGGATTCCGGTATACCTAAATTCAATACTATCCTGTTTGCTACAGTACCTCACTGAATTTTTCCGGTTCATGGCGTCTTATTTGCCTTGTCTTGCCAGTTTAACTTTAACCCCGATCCGCGGAAGACCTGTCCACCACTGAGTTTCCTTTCCACCACCTCGTGTCACGGTCGTATCGCCCCTCCCCCTCCCTCCCCCCAGTCGTCTTCCCTCCACCGTCGTCTATCGCACACAGTCGCCAGCTGTGAAAATACGAGCCAAGCATTCCTGTTCACTCCGCTGTGCTGTGCGAGCCCGAACTACGTTCGGATTGCATAACAAAGTCAAACTCAGAGCAGCAAGTACAGCAATACAGTACAGTACAACAAACACATCTACCACGAGTGGATTCGAATTACATCACCCATAAGAATATCAACTATTATCACACCCACCACAGCTCGAATGATATTTCCTGTTTTTATAGTCTTTGTATAGCTGATTTGCCAAACAATCCGAAGGTATGCAAACCGGTTCGTTTTTATTTGGCAACTTGGTGTTATATTATATGAACCGTTAGAAAGCCGTGTTAGGAGTTTGAAAACGAAATCTGATCCACATAGGGACAGTGCACACACAGTATGATCATGTTAATTCAAAATTCGTACTATCCAAGTTCGCTCAATACAATATCATCACACATGAGCAGGTGGTAGATGATTTCCACGTTGAAATCATTCGTCAGCGAGAGTAAGACTTTTTGAGTTTGTTTCAAGTACATGAAATTTAGATAATAACATTACAGAACTATATAATATGTGTAGTACCATGAGAGGTATTGTGATACTTGTGCGGGAAATTACCTGTTACCTCTTGCCCGCTCATGGATTCGTAGACTGTGTTGCACTTTCTAGTGTTCTGACAGAATGTTCTGCTGTACTGTTTGATTGTGGACTTCTAGGCACAGTAAATATCGAGGTAGAAATATAAAATACTTTTCATAGCCTTCAGGCTAATCATTGATGATCCCTTATAAGAAACACCAGAATTTCAGAAGTGAATGAAATGTCTTTGGAATTTGTGAGAGAAACTGTGAGTTTATCCAAGATGGGCAACGAATGACCAGCTTTGGGGTTCACAGGAATGGGAATCGATTGATTGATTGATTCATTGGTTGATTGATTGATTGATTGATTGATTGATTGATTGATTGATTGATTGATTGATTGATTGATTGGTTGGAACTGGCTGTCATTCGGACTTCATCTTCACACTCAATCCTCGGTTCATGGATTCAACCATACACTCGGAAGCACTAGACTCGAGTTTCGCTCTTATTATAGCTCATCAGTAGCGCATATCCACCGTCCCGTCCGGAATTTGAACTCCGGACCCATCGCATGAAAGGCGGGTGCGTTACCACTGTGCCAACCAGCTCATATCATACCTGTTTGCGGACACTGACAAAATATGGAATACAGTAACAGAATCCGAGGGCTCGCTATCACTTCAAGAATCCATTAACGCAGTTTATCAATGGTCTGGATGGAGAATAATATTGAATTCAATGTTTCTAAATGCAAATTCCTATCCCTACGCCACAGGAGTAGATTCTCGTATTTCTTTAGAAATTATCAGATGCCATATACCTCTTGTGAGAAGGACCCAATGAATAAGTGTCCAAGAGGACTTTAGGTGCTGGCTCAATTGCGCCAGGGCTTCATTCACTTCGGTGAATAATGTCAGCTTGCTTAGGCGAGTCTCTGGCCGGTTTAAATCAGCACTGTTCCCACATTTGCTATAGGTGTATGTTCGACCGTATACACAGTACGTCATCCAAGCGAGTTAGCGAGCTTGTTGCGAGCATCACGCCTCGCTCATCTCAGCACCAGCCTCTAGGGTTATGACTCGGTCGGAAGCTTTCACACTAATCGTGATTCTTTCATCCGGGATGAAAAAAGGCGCTTCAGTTAAACGTTCCAATGTGAACAATACAACAGCTATCCAGAGCAGTTCCCTGGGTGAAATACTAGATGAGAAGGGGCAACAATTTCAAGAACCTTACAGAAATTCTGGTCTGAAACTCATTTAACTTGGAAAACCGAATAGACTTTTGTCGTGTTTAGTGATGAAAAGGAATTTAGTTTGAATGGACCTTGAGCTTGGGACTACTATTGACAGGATTTAAATAGAGATGGGAGTGACACCTCAATCGGCAGATTACCGACGGAAACTCCTTGATGGTATGGGATATCTTCTGCAACAACCGTACAATCGACCTCACCTTACAATGTGGGATGAATGAATGAATATTGGTGCATATATTCGTACACTAAAGCGGCACATTATTCTAGTAATAGTATTTCATTGTTGTACTAAATTCATTGTCCCGCGTGATAACTCATAACTCGTATATCTGACAAAATGTTAGTTTCAAATGGGAATTCGTCGTGTATATGGCAAGTGAAGCGTAAACTGAAGAGCTAAGAAGCACTGAACAGCTGTTTCGCCCGGGGTCATAACCCTGGAAGCTAGTGCTGAGATAAGCAGGGTCAGTGGCCCGCAACAAGCTCGCACAGATCGGTTGTGATATATCGTGTAAATGGAAATGAAAAAGGGCCGATCGGCTGCCCGGTGGCCAAGTGGGTGGCATGCTTGCGTTCTACCCATGAGATCCCTGGTTCGATCCCCAGTTAGGTCGATGGATTCATAATGTTGATAAGACACAACCAAGTCGAAACACCTGTCCAGTGCTTTCCAGCTTTTCAGTTCATGCTTTATTTGCTATATACACGACGAGTTCCCATTTGGAATTTAATCAAATCCTCCATTTATCACATGAAAATGTTAGTTACTTTTGGTGATCTTAGCCTACGGGATGATGCAAACCACGGAGTGACACGTTACAGTTTTCGGTCAACTGCAATCAGGTGACGTCAGAAAAGCGCCTACGCCTTACAGCTTCTGGACTACAAACCATACATCAATTGTACCAACCACTCAGAAGCTGTACAGACAAGACAGAAATACTATCACCCGATTGGCAAACTTAGACGACCAATGAACTTACTTTTTTCAATAAATTCCTGTGGCCTTTTCCTTAAGTCTCAGTTACGTGGGATACTGTCGTGCTAGCACCAGTGTGATTCAGTGCTTCTGTGGTGTCCGTGATTTCTGTTACGTGATGCGTATTTCGTGATCAGCGCATACTACAACTATTACACTACTCTTCCGTGACATCCAAACAATGGTGTTGCTTGTGCACAGCACAAACTTGAACCCAACAGAAAACAAGTGGGCTATTCTTACTCGAAAGGTGAACCATACCATACACTATGAAGGTCACAACACAAATCACGAATTAAAAGCATCGTTGATCAGAGATTGGAATAATATCGATGTGAAAATGATTTGAAATCATATGTTGGGAAGGCGTGTGGAACTGTTGTGACGGAATGATCAATGCATCCACCATTAAACTGGCTTCAATGGGCAAAGTTCATGGAAGAGACAGAGAGGGAGAGAGCAATACCGGTGCCGCGATGGCTACTTTTGTTTCGTTTAGAAGTACCTTCGTTCAAATGAAAGATAACTTGTCCGATTATAATACCATCATTACATATTGTAAGAAAAACAGAGTAGCGAACAAGCTCGGTTGTGGTGATTCATCTACAGGCTAATACATCACAATATATGTCAAAATGTTTAGTGGGAGGAAGGGATCATGACAAATTGGAAAAGAGATAATCAGCATTCCAGCTGCATGCCCAGAAGATGCTGCTCACACTTTGGTCACTACACATACGCATNGTTCTGGTCATTAGGGGTGGGTGGGGGATGACTGGGTCGTGTGTGGTGTTGGTCATGGAACACCGAGTATTCTTACGAATTTTTGTATGGTGATTATGCAAAAGTCAGTAGCCACCGAGGTTACTGAACTTTTCACAATCGTCATGCAAAACTTCAAACCGGCCAAACAACTATTCTTACGAATTGTTTTAGGAGCACGGTCGGTTTATGTGGGCGGATTCCGATCGCTTCCGCTGTGGCTAGAATGCAACTGCTAATCCACCCTTAGATTGACGAATACGAACCAAGTAGAGGAGTTAAAACGCCTCGGCCACATTAACCACGTGGTTTGGTTCCACTAGGTGTGATCTGATTGTTGATAGTCCTAATCACTCCACTCCTCGCCCATGCCGGGTGGTGCTCGCGGACTCGTTCAGATAAACGTCTGCTCGTGCGTCCAATAAATCTTGTCTCACAAGAACAGGTAAATAAAGGTAAACAGAAAGAGACTGCAGAAACAGGCAAGTTATCTTTAAGTTGAATGCACAAGTGTGGCCTGAAGGTGGACACAATGCTAAGTTTCGCTTCGAGAAATGCTTTTTCCGCGACTGTACTCTGTTAACGTGTCATCATCTCGGCAGTTGTGTCGTCCTCGAAAGGCAGTGATAGGTAAACCGGTGTGGTAATTCAGGCCTACGAGATGATGCCTACCCCCGAGAGGCGCGTTACAGGTTTCGGACACATGCGATCAATCAAATTTGAATGCTAACGTCTATGACACACGTACGGCTTCCGATTACATGCCATAGGCAAATCGTGCCAGCCAATCCGATACAGTGCAGACGGAGGCAGAAACATGCAAGCAATACTGCAATATGATTGGTGGAAGCCTAGATAACCAATAATCTTCTTTGTACATATTATTTAATCGCCCTCATTTCTTCCAATAAACGAATTACTACTTAACACCATTCCTGTGGCCTTTTCCTCGCGTCTCGTCGGACATTGCGAACCTGTGCCATTGCGGTCCAGTGCTTCTGTGATCCAGTCCGTGATAGATGACTATTGATTCGGGTCCTGTGATTCATATTGCGTGGTTGGCGTTCCGAATTCCGTGCGTAATACTACTACTACTACTACTACTACTACGATCATTACAACCGGTTTCTTCTCAAGCGTAGTCATCTTATTTGGCAACCGGTGACGCCTCAAAATGTTGCCCATCAATCGCTGTTGGTATCCATTTTGAAGGATAAAAGTTCGTTTTTTTTCATTCGATTATCCACTTTATTCTCAAAAATGTTGATGATCTTGCACGTAGACGTGGAGATATTTCGAAAATCTGGGGAAGGAGGAGGAGGATGCCATACTTTGCTCACAGGGATATTGGTGCAACCTTGCATTTTCTTATACCTTCCGTTACTCTATTGTTATGCACTTATTGATGACAGGTAATCTGCTGACGTCAACATTTATGAACAGATTGTCCATCACAACGCTTTGTTTCCCTATTTTAGCTTTTAAACTGTCACCCTAATCCACTAACATCATTCTTGGCTGCCATATATATTAGAAACAATCACGACGAGAGAGAGAGAGAGAGAAAGAAAGTTTCCCGTGACGAATTTGATTGGAGGAGCCGAAAACACAGGTTTTGGGCTATCTCGGTGACAAATGCTTTTTGGTGAATGAGGTTGACTGCACTCATTCTCGGTCTAAGACCATAAACTGCAGTATACACGTGTATACAGATGCGCCGGTATGATCCAGAATGTATTGTGCAAACCTGCGTTTGTTTGTGTCTATGGGACCGTCTTTCATTGTCAGTTTTAACCTTCAATACATCAGGTATGCCAGATGGTGCCATCCAGTGATCATATTCTGTCCGGTACCGTTTGTACCAAAAAGACAGAAATGTGATACTTTAGCCAAATGCCGAATGACAATATGAGAAAGTGTGAAGAACATTTTGTTATGTCAGCCTAAAAGTGGAATGTGCTGCTGCTCAGAAACCAAAGCGTGTCCCGTGGCGATAGTGTTTTATTATCTCGTTTGGGTGCATTTATATACACCAACAAAAGGGTTTTTCAACCAAAAGGATAGTTGAACACTAACGAGGGTTGTCGAGGGGACTGCCAACTAACATTGAAAACGAATTCCGTTTTCCCATTTGAATCACCATGCCTCGAAATTGTTGCCCTTCTCCTGGCAACAGTTTTCAAGTGTTTCATCCAAATCCTGCTGATATCTATCAAGCGTCTATTGGAGAAAGCATCGCACATGACATCGAATCTCTAAAGCCCCTCTGTTCATGTTCATCTAGTTAGAAACGAAAAATAAAAACCAGTCGGTAAAGGGAAATTTTTAGTAGCTCCTGAAAAAACCCTAATAGTTTTTTTCCAACTACACGGCAAATATAGTATGTGAAATCGGAAAGGCCTATAGAGGGCTGTATTATGTAGTACATATGATTCTATCGCATTTCATGCACCGTTTGACGTGACTAAACCACACTGAAAAGGATCTAAACATGAGCAATAAAAACAATACTTGGATATAAATGATCCTGGTGGAATTCATTCTATAAAATTCGAAAGAATAGGAGTTAATTTCACAAGTAACCATGCTTTCCAAAACTTTCACAAGGCATGTATTCCGAACAAGTAGACCACAGGCAGCACTGACTTTCCAGACTTTTATAGTGTTAATCTGTAATAGATGCGAACTTCAACGCCAGCGGCAATTCTTACCATCTGATCCTTCCCGACCTAAGCAAGAGGAAAAATTTCAAGACCCTTCTGAGTCAAAAAATTGTACAAATTAAAATTACGGTTCAATGATATTGACATGATCATGGCGAAGAACCGACAACCAACGTTATCAAGCAACTACTGGAATCTGTTAGCTTGCTGGTGGTAAAAGAAAGGTAAATGAAACATCGTGTGAACCAAACTGCAGACTGCAACCGCAGAAAGTGGTTAGGTTGCTTTCATCGAAGTCGCATTCGAGAATGCGGCTGAATTATTGTAGTGGTTATAGTAATGGTAGCAGTAGTACGCGCTGAACCCGGAATACGAACCACGCAATACGAATCAATGATTAGCAATCACGTACCGGATCACGTAAGCACTNCCACATTGGCACTTGCACGTAACCGAGACGCGAGGAAAAGGCCACAGGAGTAGTAGTTCGTTTATTGAAAGAAATAAGGGAGATTAAATAATATGTACAAAACAAACTCATTGGTCATCCGGGCTTCTGCCAATCGCCTTCCAGTATTTCTGGCGTCATTCTGCTTCTGTCTGGGTAGCACAGTTTCTGATTGGCTGGTACAATCTACCTATGGTATGTAGTCCAGAAGCTGTGACACGTACGCGCTTTGCTGACGTCACCCATGAAGTTTGATTGATCGCAGTTGTCCTAAAACTGTAACGCGCCGCTCCAGGGTACGCGTCATCTCGTAGGCCACAACTATGTCGACTATGACCATTTCAAACGGACCACTTAAGTCTTGCGCAACCAAGTAACGAACGAATAAACCAGAAGACCTATGTTTGTTACGGACGATATCCGAATTTCTCCGCTTAACCGACCACAACACATGCTTGTCAGAATTCATATCTATCAATGTGCCGTCGATGGTAGTGTTCCCATATGGAGTTGTGGGATTGGCGATTCCGAGGACGGAAACCGAGGCTTGAATAACATGATTAATATCATTCCGATTCTCTGTTTTATTAGGTAAAACATCGGATCAAATGTATAATTTCATATTACATGCAAAATGAAGAATGTCGTTCATGTTTGTTTCATGTACAAAAATTTTGACATAATTCACTTGTAAATGGTAATACGAGAGGCTAGATGCCGAAAAGAGGATCGTGTGGACGGATAGGGAAGACAGGCTGATAGATCGGGATGCAGTGGATGAAAAGGGCTGTCATCTAGAACCTTATTGATAAATTGAATACAAGAGTTATATTTTCCTTAATGAATCGATTGAGATTACTGATTATCACCAAGTGCAAGCATACTATAACTCCGCCGTACAACGAAGTCCCTCATGTAAAAACGGGTCAGCCACATTGAGTGGATGATCATGCACATATAGTGCATCAAAAATACATCTCATTATTTCCGCAATTTCTAACGAATGCCTACACACGTGAGGTCGTGAAATTCGGTGTACATATGCATTGTTTCATCGCTCTACTGAACTCCTTCACAGATTCAAAGTTGAACCTTCCAAAATCGATTTTATCCTTGATTATGTGCGTACGAAATCCATTTCGTGCACTTCCCGCGCATCGACAATAAAGTGCATACGGCAATTCAAAAGTTGAACTGAATGAGTCACAGATTTCGTCAACCTTGGGAGCCACGGAGTGAATTTTGAATCATGATTGGTTTCTGAACGAAACTCATGCGGTCTATTAAATCCGATAACAGATAACAGATATGTGACCTTTAGTTGAAGCTGGAGAAGCTGGGGACAACCGCCGGATCGATGATTACATGAGTTAGAATAGAGAAAATATTTACCCACAATGACTAAGATATACGCACGTTTAATCATGACTTTCAAAATAATGAACTATTCAGGGAAGATTATCGGTCACTTATTAAACGATCCATGCTTTTTGTCACACGACCGATGAGAAATCTGTGATACGGAAGTAGCTTCCTCAAAAGATCAAGAGACACCCCTCCACTCGTTACATCTAATCAACTTAAAAATGGTTGAAAGTTGTGAGAGTTTAGACAGTTGAATTCACCGTGTTCAACAAGTCCGCTTTCGATAGCCTCAGTATTGTCCGGGGTTGGGTGTCTCGGGTTGTGGATCGTCACCCTTTCCTTGCACTTCGCGAGATGCTCCTATACTGTCAAGCTTTTCGAATAGTCTTTGCCGAGGAATTACTGTCTTCCCGTGATGTAGGCAGTGAGTGGACGAAAAGCCAATATTCGGAGCCATAATCGGGTTGGTGAACCACTGGCAGTTCACCTAAGGGAGTCGGCTAAAAACCGTGATTCCAAATCAACCAAGACGAGGAGGAGTACGAACCCCCCATACACCTTCATGGTTATGGCAATGATCACCGGTTCCATTGAGCATTGAGTTGTACCGGGCACGTTGGATGTATGACACCGTCCAAAAGGCGCATAATTCGATGAACTGAACACCGCCCTCAATGGACTACGGACTCTTAGCTCTGTCCCGCTGCCTTACAGATTTGGCTTTCCCGTCAAATGCTTCGGGTTGGAATCCTTCTTCCTCGGTCAGGGCATCCGGGAAGTACCATGTTCACACAACCTTTGTATGTTATCTGTTTTGGGGAAATTTGCCAATTCTATGTACTTGGGTTACATGTTGAACATGCATACGAACAGTGCTACGAGCAAGAATTTAACAACAATGCACAATAGAAGAAAGCAGCACTCTGATTGATTAGATTATATTAGATTTGATTAGATTGAATGAAAAGAATCAAGTGAGATGAAACACTGAAGCCTGAATGGATAAATATCATCCGGGGCGATTGATGAACATACTACATAATGGGTGGATGGTGGAAGGCTTGTGTTCAA
>UZAN01042678.1:13165-38270 GCA_900618425.1 Echinostoma caproni | reverse complement strand
TATTGACGAACAGGATTAAAGGGACGCAAACAGCCAATCGCTGCCTTCAAACGCAGCTATATAAGCCCTGTCCAGCTGAGAACTGGCTCTTCCTCGAGGTATCACTGCTGATGTTGCCTGGCTTTGCTACGAAACTTCTGCGAACTACACTTCCAGCTCGGAGAACTCACCAAGATCAACAAAGTCAATGTGCTTGAGGCTTTCCGTTCTTTCGATACGGTGAAAATTAATATATCCAAAGAGATCACGTTCAGACTTTTGTTAAGAGCCGAGGCAATCGTCATCAGTCTCCCCAATGATCTCCCTAAAAATCTGGTGACGTAACCTCTTTCGCAGATATTTGTCTCCTCTCACCACCTGTGTTAATCTTTTAAAAAGAGTGCTTGTATTTATCCAGTTGATGTCGCAGCGAAAATGAGTTTGCTTCTATTTTGTAACTTCAGGACTACTCAAACAGGAATAACTTCAAATCACCAATGTATGCATAGAATATTCATACATACCTACTTTTAATACATCCAAAAAGCATGATCAGTATGAGTTCCGGAAGATTGATGCTGTTCAAACAGGAAAAAACTTCCGAACAGGATTAGACTACTTTCCACTGGAATATCCTATTGAATAGTCTCATGAACTCGTTACGTTAAAACAGTTTGCACTCTGGACATTTTCAGAATAAATCAACGTAAAATTGGTGACCAGACTGCAATGGCAATCAGGTTTTAATGTATTTATAAGATAAAATCTGAAATAAAAATTATTATTAAACATAGGTAAACGTAAGTTAATTTTAACTGCTGAAGAATAAATTGTATTACCGAAGTCAATGCAAGGGAGTACGATAATCCGTCCGTTGACTAATGGGCTGGTTCATGATTCAATTCCTCTCTCTCTCGATATATATATATATATATAACATTAGTTTAAAGCTTTGGTGAAGTACTTTCCTAAGTAGAATGAGAAACAAATGGAAATCAGTCACCAAATCGGAAAAATGTATGTTTATTTCCAACAAATAAATAAAATAAAGTTGATTGCTATTTCACTGTATCAGTGTCTGTCACGTACGCATGTTTGCACAAAACCATCGGCCAGGTCCGAACGGCAGGCAAGGAACAATTTGCGTCTGTCCCTTTACTGAGGCGCACAATACCTCTGTTTATTCATGGTATGTAACATATTGGTAGCGCAAACACAGAACACAAGATGCTGATCACCTGATGAGGTTTTTAGGTGCTCTTTCAAAAACGTTCCCTTTCGGAAACGAGTTTCTGTGTGTGAACAGATCAGAACTGGAATGTATTTGACCGGTTTGTTTGCTATTTGTCCCAACGCCCAGTGTCAATAGCTTTCGGGTTAGGAGGTGCACCAGACAACTAGTTACCCCGTTCCGCTGATTTGGGTTTAATCGCTAGTGGTGTCCCGGCATCAGCAATGTGTGTATTCGTATTCCATCCAAATCCATACGTTACTGAATACCCGTTGACCTTACTAGTTAGAAATGGTTGTGCTCCGATGCAGCGCAAGAATTTGCACAGTACACCTTTTCTCTATTTCTACTTTTTTTCTCAACCTAATGTGCTTTTTCTCTCGTGCTGCGGTAGTTACGTTAGGCACATCGCCCTGAGCCCTTGTTTGAAGTTCGTGCAGCTACATTAGTGTTTGAAGTTTTATTGCATTCGAGTGATGCAAATAGGTCTACGAACATATTTTAGATTGCGAGTGAGACACTTTTGTCGGATTTCCGAAGAATTAAAGAAACCTGTAGTTCACGGGTTACAAAAGTAGAGAGGCTCTGAGCGTGCTCACAAATATGGGTCTATCGGGATATCGCTTGTCGCCTTTAACTGCGGGTAACCCAAGCATGGATTATTTGACTAGACAGTAGATAGATGAGCAGTTGGTAATTGAAGATTCAGGTTTTCTTTAATCGACATAAAAAACACTATTTCACCAAATAAATCAAAATAAGTATAAATTCCTACCAAAGATGTAACTGATTACCAAACGTTTTCTTATTGTGAACATTAACCTCATTCGTACGTGGCGGAGCCTCCGATATTCGACCGGGCTACATTTGTGCTCCAGTGGATAGTTTATCAACGCTTGTGCAACACACTGGATTTAGTCAACTTCAGAAGTTGCCTTTGAACATTGTCCGGTTCAAATTCAGCTGCCAAACACCCCACAACATTGAAGATATGGATTGAATGCATCACGTTTGTGAAGCTAACTCAAAGGTACCAACAGGTCATTCAAGACACGGTTCGCGTGGCACAAACTTCGAGCAAGATTAGGAACAATGGAAGATTATTACGCCGTTGTGCGTGCCTAATAGTAATTATACTTCGATTGAATAGAAGAGATTGAAATGCATTTATGTAATGTGGAGTGAATTGGGTAACATATGTCAAACAGTATTTCGTGAGCCAGCTCATCACAGTCCTTGGTGCGCTGAGAGATTGCGTGATGGAATAAATGAGATTTGGTAAACCATAACACATGGATAAATGACTGGGTGACCTATAAAATAGACATAAATCTTTCCGTAATAAGCCAGGAAAAATCACAAGGGAAGGATAGAGTCAGTGAGGCGAGATGCAGGCATGAAAAAATGTTTTATCAGACAAAAATATATGAATAATCTCCTTTGGCATAGGGCAGAGAAAAAAGCCTTTTGACTTTTTCAAATATGTTAATGATATGCTCAGACCAGGCGAGAAAATGGTTAGGAATAACACCCAAATATTTCACTGATTTCCCATGACTGAGGGGTGTATGGTTGATGAATAGTAGCTGAAACATCGCAAGAGAGTTAGACTATGATTTACCTCTCGGAAGAGAAACGAAATCATCAATTAAGTTAGGTGGGTCCATAGAAGTGTTATGTGCAGATGTTCAGTAGCTAATTTGTGAGATATCAAGTTGGAAAGCAGGGGAGAAGAGAGTTGTTAAGAAAAGTATGCCAAAACTAACCCCATCAGGAAAGGTTATCAGCAAGGAATCTTTGCAAACAAGCATAGAAGCTATGTAAGAGGAAAATTAAAAAAGAAACAAAATGGTTGGTTGAAGAACCGCGAATTTGGAAACTAAGGTTTAGCTGAATTTACTACCGAAGCGTATAAACTGTTTTCCAAATGATTAGTAGTCATTTAGCAGGAAAATAGTACGCAAAACCACTCCAGAGTAGAAAGAAGCTGAACTCTATCATCACTTCCAAATGCGTCAATGTTATCCAAAAATCACATTCTTACAGCTTTGCATTTGTTATCGAGCGATGACAGAACAAAATGCACTAGGGAAACTGGAGCATCAAGAGCAGATCACTTATGACAGTAGGCAAATTGATTACAATCAAATATGTTCAACTTTGGTAGTGAAATTATTAATTCAAATAACTTCAAGGTGGGACAACACTTAGTTAAACCTTTCTTGGGAATTGGTGTCATGCTCGCAGTTCTCCAGCATTCAGATATAGAACATGGGGCAATGCGGCGGTGGATGTTTGTGAAAATATAGGTGACAAAGCGATAGCGCATTTCTTCAACATAATGGGATGTACGCCGCAGGTTTTGTGACGGTTTAGCTCTTGTGGCTCTTCACATATTTCTGTTTGATCGATAACCCACGGACTAATGTAAGGAATGTGAGGGGGTTGTACTGTATTGTATTTTATTGTATTGAAGCTTTTCTGAATTATATACAAGCATTCAGCAAAAAAGCTTCTGCAATTATGATAGAGAAGATGAAAAAATGAAACATCAAACGTACAGAAATTTAATGCTAACTGCATTAGAAAGCTGAGAACGAACGCTTCCTTATCGATCAGTATCCGGGAAGTTAGGTGTGGCGATCCAGGCCGACGTGATGACGGCTAACCTGGAGTGGCATGTTTCAGTTTCTGGATACCTTCAATCAGTAAAATTTGAAAGGTGACATCAATGACGCGCGTACGGCTTCTGACTACACGCCATAGGCGTTTAGTGCCAGCCAATCCGAGCCACTGCAGACAGAATCAGAATTATGCAAGCAATACTGCAATACGATTTGTGGAAGCCTAGATAACCAATGATTATCTATTTTACATATTATTCAACCGCCTTCATTGCTTCCACTAAACGAATAACGAGCTATTATTCTTATGGTCCTTTCCTCGCACCCGTTCAAGTGGGATATTGCGACCTCATGCCATTGCAGTCTAGTGCTTCCTTAATCCAGTTTGTGATAACTGGTCATAGACTCGTGTCCTGTGATTCCTGTTGCGTGCTTTGTGTTCCGAATTCCGTGCGTACTACTACAACTACTACAATAATTACAGTAGGGTACCAAATAGTTCCTGTATGAAGATATGTGAGGTGTGATAAGTTTGTATTTAGAACGGATGGAGGGGTGAAATTTGCATACGCACAAGTGAGCGTGTAAAGGATGTGTGCATTCAGATAGAGTATTGTCAGCGAATTCCAAGCACACATCAATATGAGCATTGCACCATCGGAACAGGTAACGGAACTTGGGAAACACAGCTAATCATTGAGAGGCCACGCCTCAGCAACCTGAAATCAGCCTTCAGGAAACCATGGAAAATGACACGGTAGTAGTAAAGGGGTATATGGGGAACACATCGTTGAACAACAATGCCTATCATCGAAGTATTTGAATACATTAATAGACAGTCCAGAACGAGGGAAAATTCATGGATGTGCGGTAGATAATTTGAGAAATGTAGAGGGTCCTCAAGCACCAAAGTATCTTGGCAAAGAGCTACTTTGTCAGCGTATATAAATAATTGAGCTGTAGAAATCACTGACAGGTTTGACTAAGAAAAATAACAGATTTTGGTAGATGACAATAATCGTTGTACAGCATGTTGGCACAGCACGGCCGATTTCAAAGGCGCCGCCATATTTTTGCTCCAACGTCATGCGCTCTGAAATTGTTAGGACGTGCGATTCTCAAACGCCTTTCTACTTATCTCTGTACCCCCGATGACCCTCTCCAGTTTGTGTGTGAATCAAACTGGTCCACTTTGGATGCTGTCGTCTCCTTCGATCATTGTTACCAAATCCTTAGGTGCATTGGCAAAATCTCTCTCTTTCCACATTGTTGTAAGTTTATCTACAAGGAGAAACGCAAAAATGTAACTTATGGTTTTGAAACGATCATGATCTGTTTGCTGTGCGAAGAGAAGTCCCTCTGACAAACTCTAATCACTGTATCATAAATGTTTTACCAAAAGTCTGCTTAAAACAATGAACCTCATGGTGAACTGACACACCTCCTACGGGAAGAGTTTTCACAGACTGTGCCACCCGGTCCAGCCAGCTTCAATGAAAGAAATAGTCTCTCGTACAAATTTGTTTCAGTTCTTTGACCCAAGTGTCTCGATCGAATATGAACACCTCACTAGCTATCTGCACGTCCCCTTAAACCTCTGCTGCCACATGGTCCCGATGTAGATCAGTTCTGCCATTTTTTCGTCCCTCTCCATGAAGACTCACAGAAGCACTGAATTGGTGATCGGAATTGTATGTAAGTCTGAAGTACTTTGGAAAACCTCTAAGAAACAAAAATCAGAATACGCGGGTATCAACCTACATCAGCTGAACCGAACTGCACGTTTTACGTGTCAACTCAAACTTAAGTGTCCTAATCATATTTCACATCAGTTGACCAGGAAGAAGTTTCGCAAGGCAGCTTTAATCACAGGCAGGCATAGCTGATGTGCCTCAAAAGATCAAAATCTTCCCCAACCGAATATACCTAGCCATCCCCAAGGAAATGTGTATATTATCTGGCGGGGCCACTTGCCTATGTTCAACTGTTCCTTCGAGGAAAAGCCTGTTGATTGTTGGTACCTAGTCGAATCATACCGGTTCCGGAAAAGGAAGCTGGGAAATGTTGATCAGTCGCCTGCCCTTCTGGTTCGCTAAAAATACTCAAAACGTTTATACTTAGTAACATTATTTCTAACAGTGGAAAGTTAGATCAGAGTCAATTTACTTATCGCAAACAGCTTTCTACCTTAGAAACCCTTGCTCATTAGGCAAACTCAGTTTTTCGATTCCTATACATGCAGGGCACAGCATTTCCTGTGTTTCCTCGACTTTAGTAATGTTTTTGTTGATGTCGGCTGAGGCAGGTTTTAGTCTCTACTCCAGGGTTTTGAACTAGCTCATACTACCCTAACTATACTCCAAGCATATTTTACTGGTAGGATACACTTCATGACGTTTGCTGGAAAGATTTCCGGCTTATCTCTTGTTAATTCAGAGCAATAGTGATCCTTTCTTTTCTCTTTGTGTATTGAAGACCTACCCGCTGACCCAGATGAACTTATCAAGTACCCTAATGATTGCACTGCAGGTTCCAATTTCCTAGGTGATTTCCGCTTTTCACAGGCTTAAACCAGTTTATCTGGCTTCAGCTTATGGTCTCTATATTCCAAAGTATCTCTCAATGCTTCTAAATGTACAGACGAACGAGTACATTCTTTTGAAAGGAGTTGCTTCCTACTTTATGCTGTCAACTGGTCTGTTGCCCAGGACATTCTCTGCAATATTTCGGTGTCACTATCTGCCAAGAATTCATCCGGATTTCGCATTTAAACTCTACTTTTGTAAAGGTTTCTACGATTGTTTCTTTATTTTTCACTTGCGTTTTTTAAACGTTCCACTGTATTTACTCACCTGATTGATATATATGCTTGTGTTGTTATTCATCCTCTTTACTCCTCCCCAGTTTTATTCACCGGTCTCAGAGTTGAAGAATACATAAGTCTACACCAGTCTATTAAAATTATTTCACTCAAAAACGGTGCTCTCCTTTTAAGCGTATTTAAATTTATCATCTACAAACATTTCACTTCTTGCGAAAACTTCTGCATCAATATTCTATCAGACATCGCTCACACAGTACACACAGAACTTAAACAAAATGTATCTGCTTCGGTAACTGGATGTCGTTAGAAACTTGTGCATACTCGTACCAGTGCCCACCGTTTGTCCGTTATCCCAAATCTTTCGAGATTTCTGGCACAAGAACCGTCGGTTAGAGAAAATGCTTTCAAATTCCTAAGTAAATGATTTTCATTTTCAAACTCTAACGCAACCTTCCGTTTGAATTTACAGTGCTTTGTTCTTCTTTTTCTCTGTGATTGTTTACTACAATTAATGATCTTGGTGTGCGATAAGCTAAACATTGATCCATCAGGAGAAACAAAGCGATTTGTGACTTGACTTGACTTAATGATTGCCCGAATATGCCACCATTACAAATTGCAAGAAAACACAAAGTATTGAACATCCTGGTTTGCGGGGATTCTACTACTGGCTAATACATTACAAGTTATATTAAACTTCAAGTAGAAATTTGTCGTGTGTATAATGAACGAAGCAAAAACTGCAAAGCTAGAAAGCACTGACCAGCTGTTTCGACCTGGTTGGTGCGAATCGATTAACCCAAATGGGGATCGAACCCAGGATTGTTGAGAAGGGGGAATTATGACAAGTTGGAAAAGATAACCAAGATAACCAACATTTCGGTTCCATTACCAGATGTTGCTCACACTTTGGTCCTCACACATGCGCATTGATTTGGGTCATTAGGGTGGGTAGGGGGGGTTGGCTGTGTTGTTTGTGGTGTTGGTCATGGAAGATCGAGTGTTCTTATAAATAGTTTCGGCAGCATATGGGAAATATGCAAGTGGATTCCGATCACTTCCACTGTAGCCAAAAGGCGAGTCCCAATTTTATTATATCGGCGGTTGCGCACTAAGAGCGGTCAAAACGCCTGGGTCACATTACTGTATGGTTTGATTCAACTAGGTGTGAAACGGTTGGGCTGTTGATGTTTCTTGTTAGTCCGTTGTTTAACCAGACCGGGTGGCGCTCACGGACTCTTTCAGATAAACGTCTGCTTGTGCGGCCAATATACCTTGCCCACAGGAACAAATAAATAAGTAAACACTGAAGGAGATGGCAGAAACAGGCAATGTATCTTTGAGTTGAAGACACAGAATTAGCCTCTTAATGAACACAATACGCAGTTTTACTGCGGAGGATGTTTTTTCTTCTAGCTTTACCTGGCTACCGTTTCACCACATCAGTAGTTGTATCGCCTTTTAACGGTAGAGAAATGACCTTATTGAACATAGAAGACGATACATTTTCGTCGCATCCGCCGAGAACGTTTGCTACCGACGCCAACCCCTTTTCTGTCCACAAAAATAGAAATAGAAAACAAAGCAGGATACCACCTCTGCTATACGTTCCCACAGAAGTAAAAATGGATCAATAAGAAGACATCCACAGAAAGAGACCATAGTGTAATCAATGAGCCACCTTCTATACTTCCATTTCCGTGAAATATAAAGCTAATCTAGCTCGAGTTCTCGACTTTTGATTTGTGATGCTAAGGTTTTCACCACTGATTTCTTCTACAACCATATTTCCTTCCTTCCACGTGCGCGACTAATTCACGGCTGACATCTAGTCTGTTTGATAAAACTTCCTCTAGACACACTGCTTTCCTCGCTACCACAATGACCAGCGTGTAGAAACGCAATGTCTTCGATTGCGATGGCGGATGGGCAGTTAAGATCACTTGTCGCTCCAGATAACTTCCCCTTTTTATATGTAGCAGTTTTTTATCTCACTGCTTCCTTTCCAAAAACCTGTTTGTTTCTACTTATTGAAAAAGTTGAAGTAAATGAATGAAAGGTGTGCGGTGAACAATATCTATGGTATAGTGCTGACTTCGGTGGATGGCTTAATTTTAGCGTTGAGGATATTTAACTTTTCTTCTACTCTAAGGTCCATTTTAAAACAAATAAAATAGGAAACCAAATGATGTTTTTCGGCGAACATACTCCAGGTTTCCCAAGAATGATCAACAAGTTGGCGAGGTGGATTCCGTTAGCGGTCGGTGTCCAGTTCATCGAATCATACGTCCTCTGGTCATGACCAAAAGTCCAAAGTGCCCAAATCAACCTAATGATTAATCCAGGCACTGATAACTATTGCACCCAAGAAGATTGTAGTGAGTGCAGTTCCAAAGCAGTTTACGTCACGAATTTCATCTATCTACGATAACTCGAGCAAGCGTTTCCTGTTTCTTGTTGCTGGGCAATCGTTCCGTTATCGTTACGGTTTAGCGTTTTGCTTTTCTAAACGTGCGTTGTAACCGACTTGGACTACCGTCGTGGTTCTTGTGCTGCAAGCATTTCTCACTCACCCCGGATGGTGCATTTATTTATGTGTCATGGCTTGCCTATCGCAGTCAGGTTGTTTGTTCGGGTGCACTTAGTAGAATTCAACATTTGTTAAATAATAATAATAATATTATGAAAATACCTAAGCACTGGTAAACATTTCGGTCTGCGGTTGAATACTTCTACGTACTTGGAATGCGCTTTTAGTTTCTATAGATCCGGGTATCCCTTGGAACACTCAGTCATCAATTCCGTAGGCATCATCAGAATACACCACCAAATACATCAGTGTCATCGTAGAGAACAATCCACTATGGTCATTTTATTTGTTGGACTATACTGGTAAACTGTGTCGCTTATCCGTCCAATTGCGAAAGCTGCGACTAATTTGACCGATGCATGCAAATGTATATTGTTTTGTTGATCAATGAATTTTTCTTGTCATACTTTATAGTTCGCGAGTTATTTTTTCTGGAGTACTTAAAAATGATTTCAGTACGCATGATCGAAATTTGTTAATAATTGGTCGTATTTCTCTTAAGCCCGTAGGCACTCCAATTACAAGTGTCTGATTTCCATATCATTTCATGTGAGAATTCTGCCCACATGATAATCAATGATACCAATCAATCGCTCTAGCTCGATCAATCTACTAGCCTTTCTCATGCTAAAACTTGATTATCCCATTTAAGTTTTATCACTTATCATTTTTTATATCTATTTGACGTTGTGAACATATTGTTGAATGGAGTGGAGCTCTGCTTTTCTTCACAGGTCAGTACAATAAAATAAAACAACACGACCACATTTTGAGTGAACTTTTGCACAACTTTTGAGAAAGGTTGTCATAATGATGACAAACATGCATGTAATTCTCCTTCACCGATATAATCTCACAGCCCATGCATCGTTATCTAGTTTCCCCATGTTATTGTTAGCCACCGTACAATGCAATCGAGCGTGGGATAGGGCCGTGGGGCACTCTAAGCTACCTTGTGCTCCAATTTCAATGTGAGTAAATCGTCAGACATTGTTCATCATTTATCATTACTCATAATATTTCGTAAAGTAAATTTTATCCTTACATGAATATTTCTTGATTTCCTTCACTGGGTGTTTCAGGTCAAACATCATATGTCTGTTATCCATGCCGCTGGGGCCAATATAAGCTCGGTTAGAGAATACTTTCTACCGAGGAAATCTTTCGATTAATAAGGCTTCCAAAATTACAAATTAAAACGTGCAGTTGCTTACATTCTCTTACCGTGATATTACCATTCCGAACGGTCAATTATTACAGAAAAGAGAGAACGTTTTAGATTTAGCAGGAATAAATCCACTGTAAGGTTTTTATTAATTTACTAATTTCGTTTATTTTAGTTATAGTTTCAATTGTCTGAACCGTTCCATTGAGCAAAATTTAAACAAAAGAACAGAATACTGAATGTGCTCTCTCTGTCGATATATATGTTTATTATATATATATGATGCTTGAAGAAGCCAAGTTGCGCAGCCAGAGAGCAAAACGGCGCGCACCGTTGCCCAATACACACGCCCTTTGAGTGGGACGAATATGTCACATCGGTGCTAGAGATGTCAGAGAGTAGCAAACGCTAATCTAACTTTGACCACGCGTTGAGAGATCTCCTTGCCCACACCACCGCCAACCGATACATCTAGGTAAACGAAACTTTAAACTACTTCCAGTGTGTCGTAAACCAACGAAAGTACAGGGTCCTGCCAATCGTGTAACAACTCTTTGTACTTTGAAGATGAAAAGGAAATACCATAGCGAGTAGCCCTAATTGCAAAACGATTCAACAGCTTTTGATTCGTTGTTGCGTTGTCACGATTAAGGCAATATCATGGGCATACTCAGGGTCACCAGGAAGAAGCTCGACACCCGCGTTCGTTACGTTATGCAACGCGTTTTGTAGAACGTCGTCTACGGCAAAGTTCAGGAAAAACGGAGAGAAAGGCAATCCTGTCGCACCCTAGTGGTGACAGGAATGAAAAGCGTATGAAGCAAATACCTTTCCTGTTTAATAATATGTATTTGCGCGAACCAGAAGAATGAGACTACACTTCGAAGTATTGTGATGGTTTGCTTGCCTCCATGACCCTACAAACTACATATGATGGTGTCTCATGGCCGAGAATCTAGTCTTGTCTGAAGGGTCAACCAACGGAGGTCAAACTGAGGCTAGTTTCAAAAGCCATATCCTGATGAAAGCATCCTGTTACACGGAAGAAGGTTCGGGTGACCTGGGGCTTCTAGCCGACAGTGGGAGAATTCTTCCCATTCCCATGAACATCTACTACACGCCCAATATGAGCTGCCTAAGGCACTAGAGCACTGTCCAGTGCAGATTGCTGTGTTTCAGTGGATGCGTGAGATTGAATGGTGATTACATAAAGTGGACCGCAAATCAAAGCCCCAGCGAAAAACATTCTGAACTCAAACATGACGGTCTTTCGTGTGTCAGCTCTCTAGGACCTCCCATATCGGAACTTTAGTCAGACTACTGAATTACATATATGCGCCACTGTCTTCTGGGTCAGACATTTGATGTAACAGCTCCGGGTTCCCGCAGAAAAGCTCCTCTATTGGTGTTGGTTTCTGCGAAGTATGTCGTGCTTTAAATTCTCAGGCATCCGTTTGGAAAACCGTCCTTTTCCGTCTAGTGTCTTTTACAATTTAAATCATGCCAGATGCCTTCCTGCCTGCACCACTCATGAGATATCACTGAGAATGTAACCAGTTAGGTACAACATTCAAAAACCAGAGCATTGATTAAAACATAATATCACTTATACTTGGGTACAAACAAGGTTCGCTTACTCTATCATATCAAACAACAGACGTCTGGGTAAGAATTCGTAGAAATTTCAATTCAGACGTATGTGCTATCGCTGAAACACATGTAATACCCCACTTCAATTATAACCTTACGTTAATCAGATCCAACATCATCCTCATGCCTAACTGTCCGTGAGTCAGATGGTTTGGCATCTGAAGCTCGCGGTATTGCTGGTGTCCGTATTGAGCTAAGTGACATCGCAGAGGTATCACTTATTGACTAGACTCCAATAAGTATTCGGTTCAGTAAGGGTCAATAGCTACAGAGCGAGATGTTGGTGCTCACTTGTCGTGTCCGTTTATGCATCGATCGATGGTGGTGTGTCTGATATCAAGGCTGGATTCTACAAGGATCTTTCTTAAATGACTCAGGGCTTCATCAACGGCTATCGTGGAAACTCTAATGCTCACCTGGGATCCTTGAACGAATCAGAAAATGACCTAAATGTCCTTCAACCGATCCTAACTAGCCAGACAGATAACGATTGTCTGATTTAACTGTGAGTGAATAAAATATAGTATTTGTAGAGCATCAGATAATCGATACCACCACAGAAACTCCATAACCTTCACAATGTACCCAAATTGAACACATAATTATCAGCTTCTGTTAATGGAGATCAATTTGAGACTGCTGCCACGAACCGTACATTACTACGAGCCAGATTCTTCCTAGATCAGGTGAATATCCTTTATAAAGCCACAGAAAACAGGGCAAACGTTATTTGCCCATTGGCTTTCGGATTGAAACTCCCTGGTTATCTCTCAAATCAACCTAAGAAAGACTTCATTACAATTGGACATTGATCAAAAAGGTTACCCAGATGTCGATGGAACAACGGCGTACGGTCAAATCACAAACAATGGATCTCATTGACCTCTGCTGATTTGCTTGATGCCCGTAGAAACATTCCTTCGGATGCCCAATTGGGCACACTGATCAAATCTATCAAACGCCTGCCCATCAGTATTTTGAGAAATGACTGCGTTAAATTATAGGTAGCAAAATGTCGAGAGATGAACAAAGCTGCGTCTTTTTGCAATAGTTGCACTAGTTTCCTTCTAATTAGAAATAAGCACCAGAGAAAAGTAGACGTAAGGTAGGTAATTAGGGATTGTGACTGCACAGTGGATTAAATTCACCAACACCGTTTCCAACATTGGACTGAACATTTGAGACGTAGTTCAACGGACCCCCATAGACATTAGACTTCTGAACCCTTAGCTCCCCTGGGTAACTACTGCCAAAAGTTACTGGTGCTCCATCCGTTATGGAGGTTTTCAGGAAATAATGTTTCCCAAAAGGCGTACGGTGTATGGGTGTATGGGGTACTCGGTATTGGTAGCACCTCTGACTCGGAGGGCTGTCGGCCCCTTTGAGGAATCTCTCGTTCTTTGGTGTCCACCGGGCGCTCAGCTCTCACCAGTAGCTCCCAGAAGCTGTTTGGATATAAAAGCGGCCACAGCGCAGTAAACCGCTCGACAGGCGGGCCCAAACAATTTGAGGATAACCGGGAGCTCAACTCCTGACGAGTCGGTGTCTAACGAAGGTATTGTGCTGACGAAGTCGGTTTCACGATTCAGCGACCGAAACAGTGACTCTGTACTCACAAGGGATGCATGAATTCCGGTTGAGCTGACAGCTGTCCATGGCGTATGAGCTCATCCCAGAGGGCCACCGGCAACCATGCGCTACCTTCCTGATGCCTTGTAGTTAGCACTTTGATGTGCAAAGGCTAGAGATGTCAACTCGACCCAAAGCAGGGTGACGCTGGGGACGTTTCCTGTCACTAACTCCAAAGTTATTTCATATATATTCACTCAATCTGTCTTGCTAATCATGCTGCGGTCTTCCCGGGAGGTGACGCGCCCTGTGCTCCTCCAGTGACCCCGGTAACAAGTATGCGCAATGGACATTTCAAACTACGCAAAACTTCTTTCATTGATGCTGGAACTTCAGAACACTATTAGATGCCCGGAGTCAGGCACTAACAATACGGACGCTACATGACTATCAGCTAGATATTACATGTCTCTCAGAAGTTAGATTAGCGGGCTCCGGCTCCAAAAGTTTCAAAATCCCCGGTATTGATGCCATTACTGGCTGTATCACAGCGGAAACGAAACGTCAGGTCAACACGGAGTTGCACTTGCTTTAAGCCATCGGGCTAATAATGTTTCACTTTCCTGGAAACCAATATCCTCTAGGATTGCAGTAGCACGATTCAAGGGTCATCCAGTAAACCTCAAAGTAATCGCTGTCTACGCCCCGACTATCCAATTGGCCAATAACGTCAAGAATGAGTTCTGTGGCAGCCTTCAATCGCTTGCTAATGAAATAACCAAACGGAATGTGCTTGTCATAGCAGGGGAGTGGTACGCTCGAACCGGTCCACAAGCAGAGGCCACGAAGCACAGCATAAGGAGGTTTGGACTGAATCAGCGCTGCGAGAATGGACACATTACTCAGCTTCGCCAATTATAATCGTTTGTGTATTACCAACAAGCGGTTTCGACATCCAAAAGCATCTTCTAAGGTGATACTCCAACGACGGCCGAACGGCGCATCAAACAGATTAAGTTCTCATCCGTTCACGATGAGTTTCTTGGATCGAAGACTGTCGATCATATCATGGGGTTGAATACGGGAAAGAAAGCGGAGCTGATCACGTACTAGTTCGCGCGAAAGTTAGACTCCATCTAACAACTCGTAAGAAGAACGTCCCCTCAAAACGCCTAAATGTGCCTCCACTGGTGAACAGCGAGAAATGCCGGACGCGAATGGACATGATAACTGCACAGCTGGCAAACGATCTCCTCGGTACACATAATGCACATAATAAACCTTTGATTTGAAACACAGGGGGCCCGATTGAGAGTCCGTGGATCAGGACGACGTCGTCAATACAACGAGCAGCTCTACACGCACTAGGCACTAGATCACGTCGCCTGAAGGACTGGATATTCAGCCATACCATCAAGTTAACTAATGCCGCCAGAGAGGTCCGCCTAGCTCAATCCTCTGCTTATCGCGATCTCAGATGACAAGCAACATGATCAACCAGAAACAATAGATGCAACTACTGGAATCAAATGGCTACAAAAATGGAGACAGCAGCCAATCTGGGTAACACGGCGACCTTCTTCCGACCTATTCGATTAGCATCGGGCAAGAAACAGGTTACTCACTCTGTGACCCGGGTATCCCTGGTTTAAACCACTCCACCGCCGTCCGTCTTCCCGATATCTATATTTTCCCCAGTCAGCCTTTGTATTGTCGCAGCCCCCTTTCTGAAAGTTGACTGTACATTTGTATATCCAATAAATAGAAAAGAGAAGTAAAAAGATATTTCATTTCATCTACATTTTTCTACGCTGCGCAGTGTCTCCCATGAGCTCGTTTCTGATGCGCAAGGGAAAATGTCTCGATGGGTGGAAAACTTTAGTCTTCTTCTCAATCGCCCTCAAATCCAACTTCCGTATGCGCCCTCCTCACCATCTTCGTCATACGAAGCTAAGTGCGCTCCACCATCAGTACAAGTAGTCTTAGATATCATCAGCCATCTCAAGCCACAAAAATCTCCCGGTGAAGACGGGATACCGGCCGAAATCTACGCAAAGTCTTCTTCAGCCATTTTAAACCCTCTTTATTGCTTCATGTGTGCAATCTGGGAAACCGAAATTTACCCAACTGACTGGACCACATCTATTCTACTACGTTTCCCTAAAAAGGATGACAAATCAGTGTGCGAAAACTACAGAGACATTAGCTTACTCGAAGTGGTGGCCAAGGGTTTGCACAACTTTTGCTGAACCGCTTTGCGGCAGCAAGGCATGCACGCACGCACTCGTCCTAACCAGAAGGGATTCCACCCCATGCCCCCGGAGAACAATTTTGCCCGTTCGGGTTAAGATCTGGAGTGCGACAGGAGTGTCCATTGTCTCCAATGCTGTTCAACTTCGCATTGGACTTTTTAATGAGTCGTTCGATGGAAGAACACCAGGGAGTTCAGATATATTCGAACTTATGGCTCACCGACGTAGAAATCGCGGATGATATTGTCGTATTTGGCGATGTCATGTCTAACCTGCACGTAATAGTTAACCGCATCAGTCGATGGGCCTGCGAGATCAGCCGAGAGGTGAACACATCAAAACCAAAACCTTTGCGATAGTCCCGATTCATCCCGGAAATGCTTCGCTGCTAAACGGCGAGCAGATCGAATCCGCCGAAAGCTTCAAATACTTGGTCTCAACCATTCTCCCGAACGGCCAAGCTAAAGACGAGGTGCAAATGCGCGTCGATACTGAAAGAAGACTGTTTTTTTAATTGAAAAATCCTCTTTGGCGACGAAATGAAATTAGCCTCAAGACAAAAGTTCGAGTTATCTCCGCAGCAGTCCGTCGTGTTTTTCTATATGGCTGCGAAACCTGGCCACTTAGAGCCGAAGACTGGCATAGATTAGACGTCTTTGATTACTGATACTTTCATTCTGGGAGTACGATGAAAAGATCAATTCTCGAATGAAGTAGTCAGAAATTGGTGATTCAAGCCTGTACGGCTGAGGACGCTAATGTAATGGCGGCGACTACAATGGTTTGGCCAAATTCTTCGTAAGTCGGATAACGACCTCACAAAAGCTGCCTTGGCACCGCCTTCCTGCCCGAACTGGCGCTCTTGGCACGATGGGCAGCTGAAAACCGGACTTGACACGGTACAAAATGATACTGAAGTCAAGCTGGACCACAATCTGCGCTGATCTTGCCGCAGATCGTCGAGCGTGGGCAGCGACAATGCGAGATATCCATGAAGCCGGCTTATCCTCTCCCAGGAGCCAGCCGCCATGAAGTAAAGTAATTATAAGGCAATAGGCTTCCGGGCCAGATTGGCTGTCATAAAGTGTGTAAGGATGCAGGGTCAGCCTTTTGTATTGGGAATGGCTGAACTCCTGAGCTAATTATGAGAGAAGGAATAAGTTCCAACTGAGTAGTCTGAGAAGATGAAAGTACTACTGAGGACACAAATAAATGTAGCAAACAAAGAAGGAAGAAGACAAAACCATTGCTATAGAGAAATACATTAGCAAAATACTCCGATGTCTGAAACAGAAAAATGTAATAGACTGCTCTGCATTTGGAAGTGTAATGCCAACAGGATATATCATTGCGAGACTTTACGGTCTACCCAAGATACATGCGGTGAATGTTCCTATGTGGCCCATGCTTGATATGTCCGGTTCACCCTACCATTTGATCACTCGTTGGTTAGCCAAACTACTCGAACCTGTCGGGAGAAAGTTGCCACCACACAGCTTACTAGATAGTTTTAGGTCTGTTGACGCAGTTTGAGAAATGAATGTGGAAATTCAAAAGATGTTATCATTAGACGTGATCACTCTGTTCGCAAATATCCCTCTCACAGAAAAAATAGACTATATATGTCACTTCATCTCTAATAACGATATTAACATAGACATACCAGTCCATTTCTGTAAAGAAATTCTAATATTTTGCACCGCGAACGTACAATTCCAGTTCGACGGTACCATTTATAGACAGCAGGATGGCATAGCCATGTGGTTTCCGCTTGGTACACTACTCGCAGATATATTCACAGATCAACATTTACAAGCGCTATGTAAATGATATATTCTGTTTGGTACCTTCAAACACAGACGTGGACGAGATCCAGCGGACGTTCAGTAAATCTCATCCGAATCTCCACTTCAAAATGGAGCTTGAGAATGCCGCTTCATCACCGTTTCTGGATGTACTTCTGTAAAGGAAATTAGATGGGTAACCGAGAGGAGTGTGTTTCATAAGCCTGGGTGGAACAGGCAATACCAACGCAACAGAAACAAACACTTGTGCGTTGTCTGGTCCATAGGGCCAGACAAATCTGCTAAGCCAACAAGCTTCCGGATGAACTGCTTCTGATAGGTAACACGTTATACAATGGTCTTGTTGAGACAGACCAGGGGAAATGTGCCGGTGTAACTATTTGAGAAGACAGCTCTAATGTCCATCTAAACTGTCCTCAAAATGCTCCGCCCAGCATGCATTACCTGGTTGCTGCTTATGAATGTGCGTGCCATCAGCTCCGTAGACACTACAGGCATTTCTACCGGTGACCCGGATAACGTGGATTAGGTTAGGAGAGTTCCCCATAGCGGTATCATGTTCCAATTCTAATGCCCGTTGATTCCACTAGGTTTTACAGTCACTTCATAGACTTGGAATGGGTTGCGTCTAGCCAAAAGCCCATTTCATTATGCTCGCTGCCGGTAGGGATTATTCAGCATGCTTCCTTGAGTCATAGGGTGCTCGCGAAAATCCAGGATCGTCTGGAGTTCGTACTGTTGAGGAATTGTCGGTTTCTCGGAACATGGAGCCAACAGTCAGCGACAGGACAGTTATCTGAAAGAATGTCGCAGATGTGTCTCACGCAAAGTGAGCGGACCCACTCTAGTATTCATATCCCATGCTTAAATCACATCAGAAAACCAACTCACTTTGCGCAACAAGTCGTGTAGATTGTGGTAAAATTCATATTTTTATACAAATCGGCTGCAGTCCTTTAGGGCGTAATTCGACGTGACACACATGTTTCTTCAATCGGGTCGATTGGTCCTTACTCTGGACGAAACTTTGAGTCTCCTTGCTTACAACCTACTGTCCATTGGGATCCAATTTAGGAGCACGGCCCCGACTTTCTCATTGGTAGCCAAGCCAACGCCACCAATGAGGGAGCCGCAGCCTTTGGGTTCTCAGGAAAGCGTGAGTGAGACTTTGTAGATAAGTTTGACGGGGACTTCAATCGGATAAAAGGGGTGGAGTCTTGAATGCGAGTTTCCCAGACACCATACGCATTGATGTTTAGAATCTCGGTGGTACGAGGTAAGAACGGTTTTCCCCCTACTCATCGAAGTTTGCACTACAAATGTGGCTAGTTTGAACGGCGATCGAGGACGAATAAGGGCTTCATCCGATGGATTATTTGGTGAAATGTGGTCAATATTCGATTAATGACACGATTGAAGAGCGGCACATTTTCCATCTGAGGCGCTACTGTTAGTACGATAGTTTGCAGAGTTCCGGAGAGAGAATGTGTTACGGAAGTGACAGTGAGATTGGAGAGAGTTGAGGAAACTTAGATGTGTGCAGGTTGTAGAATGTCCATCGCTGGGTGGAGAAACTACACACTAAAAAAACATAAGAGACGAGAAATTCATCGTCGGAAGTGTCGTGGGCTGCTGTACTACTGGGTCGCCTGTCCAAAGTATACCTTGTTTGAGGGTCCACTCTTGCCTTCAGCCAACCAAGCGCGGACTGTAAGGCAATAGCGATGTTCCAAATCATTCGGTGGTCAGTATTTGGTTCATTCGTCTCTTCTAGAAACCTCGTCGAACAATAGATTTGAACACGGGGTAGTGGCTATATTAAGTGGCGGGCCACAGTCTCCACGTTACAGAGCTGCCCACTGAATTTTGGTGTTTTGTGTAATTAACTCTTGCCAGGAGGTAAACCAAACACATCCTTGAGCGCTTCTGGTGATCGCCCGTGACTGCTTGTTTGGGACACCTAAGTTCAACTTATTCATAGTTAGCCACGATTAGACGGCCATTATGACATCCGCGATCTGGAAAGGCCCTCGACAACACACAGCTCTGCTTTCCCTACGCTAGCTAGATATTGCATTGCGGTAGAATCTGTGTAGGATGCGACCTGAGTGGGCAAGTTGTTTCGTCTATTTTGATGCATTTGTATTGATGTACATTCAACGAGATATCTAGCGTTGATTGTTAATTCGAATTTCGCTTTTACTGTTAGAAACCCTCAGTCGCGTTTCATAAAATGAATCATCAGCTTCATTCAATCAACCGAAATGAATCAATCAAATTAGGCTTTCCGATATGAAATATATGGTCAAAAAATTTGCAAACCCTTACTTTTTCATTCGTATGAATGTAAAATTCAGTCAAAAGTTTTGAATAATCGTTGAACATTATTGAATAAGAAATTCAGCGGGTCGACTTACAGAGGAAATACAACCGATTTAGTGATCCTCTATACTCACTTTTTATTAGCCTTGTGTATTGTGGGTTCTCTGGCAATGTACGGATATCGCAAGGTACACATCATTCCTGTTTTACAGTGTTGAAGTACATTCTGTCGTTATCACGTGCACTTACGAATCTGATCAGGTTTACACACACACCCTCAGAGCAACGGTGAAGCCTGCTATACTGACGTTAAAATTCTTTGTGACAAAGGATATAACATATTCTTATCAGAAATTTCCTAAACGGAAACATGTGATGCAATGAGGTGTTCCGGTTGACACACTGTGAACGTTTCTAATTCAGAGGTTAAGTTCAACATATTGTTGTAACATACACACAACAAGTCATTCACCCATATACATACTGCACTGGTGCTCTATTAACATCGAAAGCCTTGCGTAAAATATAGGGCAAAGGAGTTTTAGTACCTTAGAGGTGTGTGGCGGGGGAGGGGGAGTTACCTAACACCAGAGAGCGTCAAAGGAGAATTTGGATGTTCCAGGTGAGAGGAACAAGACAATGTGAAACAATAGAGTGATCGCAATGTACTATCCACAACATTCTGAACACTTTAAATTGATTTTTGGTCCTCTTAATTTGATATTCGGATATCTTGAATTTTTATTGTTGCATACTAAATTGATAGTTAGATATCTTAAATTGAAAAGTGTATCAAGCTTAGATCAGCCCATTCGTTAGTTCACAGGCACCTGACACTGTTGATGGTCTTGGTGTGTCTTGGTGAAACCCACACCCAAAACCATCAAGAGTTTCAGGTGCCTGTAAAAAACGAATGAGCTTTCCAAACATTCAACATCTAAATTGATCGAGCCATTAGCACAAGGCGATGGCCGTCGACCGTGTAGCTCACAGTCAAGACTCTGAAATCCCAATCCGAATTTTCGCGGTTCGGGCCCTGACAGAGACGTAAAACGTACGCACTGTTGACGAGTCTCAAAGAGGATGAAACAGCTGTTCAGTACTCTTTGTCGGTTAGCACAAATATTTTCATTGCATTTGAAAAAGCTATGGTTTTATTTGGAAAATAACCCGCTCAGACAAAACTAAGTGTGAATTTTCAGCGCTTAATTTGTTTATACCATGGATATACAAAAGTGTTTCAACAAACAAAATTAATGTAAAATAAACTCAATATCACACGAGTTGAAAAAACGCCAACAACACAGATCACTTTCACGGTATTGTGAATGGCGTTTATGGGATCTGAAAAACAACATCAATATGTTCGTCTCAACCAAGAATCAGCAACTTAGGAATAAGCGACACGTTTGGTTTACTCAGCGTTGACAGACAAGAGGACGGTTTTCGAACTTTTGTTAAAACGCATATGATATAACCAGCTGGAGATGAGTTATGGATGAAGATGACACTCAGGAATTCTATAAGGTCCTGTTCTGCGATGCTTTGAGCAATAACTATAGGGTTAGGCAGAGCAATTACTGATGCAAGACAACTGGGATCGCTTTTAAAATTAAGACGAACATTGTTTTGCTTATTTGTATGAAATACAAGAGATTGGGATAAAAACCCTGAGGATAGTTTAATAAAAGTGTCTCTGGGAGGCTGAAATTTTATGTCAACTGGGAGAAAGGCAACTGATTCTAAAAGTATCAGCATATTTGCAAGCCAAAAATTACTGGGAATGGGGAGATTGTGCATGAGTATTTAAAAAGAAAAGAAAACTTACAAAGTGGCAACCTGGAAAGTGCCCACGCCCGATGTTATGGATTAGCAGTATTCCACTAAAACATTGAAATCTTCATGTGTCAGACCACACTCAAAAAGATATTCAATAAGCACCCTTTCGCTTAGAGAATCAAACACGATAGAATGAACAGGAAACATCGTAAGCGCAATTTTGTCTAGGAAGGATGCAACAGAGAGCACAAATTGGGCGACTATGTCTAATACGGACACGCGAGACGTATAGACGGACAAGAGTAGAAAAGACGAAAACATTTTCAAAAACTTTCTGTAACGTGGGTGGCCAGGTGATTCAAGGCAATTTGATGATAGGACTTCTGGTAATCATTTAATCCCAGCTAATCTCCAAGATTCTGAGATCGTTCCGGGTAGTAAGCATGCAATGAACAATTCAGCAATAGACGTTGTAAGGTGGTCAGCTCACGCTATTAACACAATGAATGACCAACAAAAGTGGTGAGTTATGTCACCAAACAGTGTACTGTCAGGGGCGCGTGTATCTATGGTCATATAAATGTTTATGTATGACGTTTGCCCTAGTATAAATTATTTTACCCGAATTTCATCAGCTCTGTTGCGGAAACCTACAATCTGATAATGTCTGAAAAACATCAAAAGCTTCGACGGCAACGAATTCATTTTTATTATATGAGTGTAACTAAATTTCTTTCCATTATTTTGATGCACTATTTGCTGGAATTCATCTTTTTTCTCTAAGATCCAACAAATCTTTAGTGAAACAAACGATCAGAATCGTCATTCTCCTGAAAAAGCCACACCTCCATGCATTCCACAAACAAGATGCTTATTATAGTGACTGTGGCATCCGCTTCCGAACTATGTGTACCCATTACATGCTTAATGAGAAAAGACTAAAGTTTGGATGTCAGACACCGCTACACAATGAGCTTCTATAACGAGAGTGTTTAGAACCGAACGTGACCTTGACAATTGAATGAATTGATGTACAATGAAAACGTTGAGAACATTCCCTGCAAACAGTCAAAATTAGTCAGATTTGACAAAAGCACGACGAAAATCGGTATTTGTATTTGTACACCTGGTTTGAACTTCTCTGCTTTCATTTAAAACATGTGCGCCGATTGGTAAACTAAACAAAGTATGCAATTTAACGTAATAAGCAAAGCGAGCAACGTCACTGAACTTTGGTGCTTTTGTACAACATTTTGGNTGGACGGGATTCCCCTGTGACCCTTTCCCTATTGGTTGAAAGTCGCTTTCGATCGATTGTAATTATAATAATAAATATAAGGCCGATTACTTTGTTTCCAGTGAATCATCCTGTATCTGCGTTACGATGACACTTGATGTAAAATGTAGAACGGTTTGGTATTTGTCATCATTTCACTCTTTTACAGAATATTGAGTTGAGTAATTCAACAGGAGATTGTTTTGGGGTAAGAGAAATTCACACCAGATTGTTGTTCTGTGTGACGGCGTTGTATACCACACAACAACATCTTTGATAACTGATTTTACTGAACACTATTCCGCGACTGATGGAATGGAAAATGTGGTCAGCTGTTTATTGTTGCTGGTATGCGTTTCTCAGCTGTAAATTCTTGTGTTATTTTCAATACCCTCTAGAGTCACGGTAATCATGAGGAAACATCTATACACACAAGAAAGACCACACTCCGATAAGAAGTATGAGAGCACTTAATAGTGAGTTGGTCAAACGATTGGACAATACTACCTGTAGTGGAAACTGCGTGACATGTGCGATGATCAAAATAGTGTTCCTATATATCAGCCCTTGGGAAACCAGGTCACTTAATCGTAGTTGCGTGTTATGACATTCAACAGGATTACAACGCTTAAGTCGCTCATACTGGTCACCACGTGCTTTGCTTGTACGTCACATTGAAATGTTTTTGATATGCTGCAATTACTAGTGACTGTTATCCGTGTAAAACTGCCAAGTACCGTTTCATGTTAGGTACGGGATTGGAAGCAAACCCTTTCTGTCCTCTATTCGTGTATTCCCTCAGACAATGATTTCAAATTCACATAAGGACTTCGTATTTAATTATTGCATTTCAAAACAAATGAAGTAGCTCACATGTAGCAAAGTTAATCTGATAAGCCATGTGAAGATTGTCATAAACGTTCGGCGCTTTTGTTTTCAGCATAAGATGCATAAAAAATTCGCTTTGAAATGCCCTACTTAACGCTTTCTTTTTGGAGCAATAGTTATTTACGAATGACTTTAAAAAAAGGATTTCTGTGAAAAAGGGAGGATAAACATTTAAATACAAACAAGTCAATACAGTCTTTACATCCGCAGTTCAACGGTTCTCTTTGTCCCAACGAGGTGCAAAATGTACGCTGCTAAATTATAGCCAAGAGTTTTTCCACAATATTTTTGTTATCTTTATCGATTAATTGTTAACTACATTTCATGTTACGAAACAAGAAATCTTGTCACATTTGGAGTAGTAACTGGATTGAATCAAAGTGCGAAGTGTGTCACTGATCATAGACACTAGATAAGCACCAGTGAGAAAGTTGTCAAAATTTCTAAGGCACCAAAATCAAAAGTTATGGCATCAAAGAAACAATATTCAAAAAATAACATTAAGAGTTTGAAGATAACGAAACGATTAAACACTTTATTGTTCTACCATTTGCAATCAGCCGTTTTTGTCCTGAGTGTTACCTTGTTGACTAATCTTATGTGGGTCTGTATCTTTAAACTACTCATATAATAAACAATAAGCTTTACTTCTAATTTTTTTCGAGCTGCTTGATTCATCGATTTTCTTGAATACTTATGGTACAACAGTTGAGGAAAACTGACCTCTGTGAAGAGCGAAACGTTGTGAAGGGGCTCATGGGAAGAATTCTATTTTCTGTTACCACGGAACGTTATACTGTGCAATGACTTTACAAACTACCGTGATTTGTTTGTTCCAGCACATGTGTAATATGTGTATATATAAACACGTATATAACAATCGGCAATCTATGAGCGGCTCAAAAAAGTGTCTCTGAATTACAGAATCCGTCGTGCGTCTTGTATATAGTTTCTGATTAATGCATATTATTTAATGCATAATATTGCATAACAACATGCAAGTCGCATTTTTCGCGGAGACTGGAGTCTAACCTACCTACACAGTATGGAATCATTGTAGTGATTCATCAGTAGACTGCTCCAGTAAAAGCTAACTGATAAATTTACTCGCTTTTGCAAATGGCCTTATTATGACCATATATATATATATA
>UZAN01042677.1:14928-46510 GCA_900618425.1 Echinostoma caproni | reverse complement strand
TCCCACTGGCATTATGGCTCCGCTGTTATCTTCCCTGGTCATTTTAACAAGGACCTCAAACTCATTTCCCGATCCCTCAAATTTCTGGCAGTTTGTAGTCTCATACAACGGGAAAATCTGGCACAGTATATGGTGACCCATCACCTCAAGTCCTGTAAAACCTTCTCCAACAAGATTTTATCTGATATTTCCCATCCTGTTTATACCGCCCTTAGTCAGTGCCTTTCTCATTCATCCACCCGTTCCACTCACAAACTTATAAAGACAAGCACTGAAGCCTACAGGCGATCTCTTGTCCCTTACCTCGCCAGATTTCTAACAAATCATGAACTCGTTGCAGGAAATCTGCACCAAACGCTAAATTAAATCATGAACACCCGAGTATGCCATTGGTTTCTGATGTTGCTATCCTTTTTCACGTCCTTTAATTACCGTCTTATATTGTCTTTTTTTGCTTTTTGTTGACACACTGTGTCTATGTGGTTGCTGAATATCCAGCTCTCGAGGTGTCTAAAGCCATTCCTTGACTTGACTTGACTTGACAGATGTCTCAAGTTGGCAAATTTCAATCCAGCCTTCTGTATGCGAGTCGATTATTCATCCGTGATGCGTTCATTTGGAGAGCTATAGCTGCCAAATAACAAAAATTGTCCACTTGCTTTATCCGTTTCTCTATTTACTGTGAGTTTGGGAGCTGGACCAACCCAGTCCTGTAGCCACACGGCTTTTTGAGGGAGGGAAAAAAACTGGAATCGACATTATTTGACATGTGATATAAAGAGTATTGATTTGTGCAAAGAACGATGAACTCAAAACGATTAGCATCATTGTTTGACTTCCTCGGAATAAAAATTTGCCGTACCCATAATCGAAAACAAAACTCCTGTGTGGGGTTTACAGTTTGTAATGGTTGAAGTACGCACAGGTCACGGAATAAAAATCACATATTGAAGATCACGGATGCCACGGAAACACTGAACCAGACTGTCATTTGCATGACGGTATCCCACGTAATCGAGACTCAAGGAACTCAACGACTAATAGGTCGTTTATTGGAAGAAATCAAAGGGGTTAAATAACATGTAACAAAGAAGTTTATTGGTTATTCAGGCATCTACCAATCGCGTGCTCGTATTTTTGGAGTCGTACAGCTTCTGTTTGAGCCGCACGGCTTCTAATTGGTCGGCACAATCGGCCTATAGCTTGTTGTCTAGACTCCCCTAACGTGTAGGCAATGTGTTGATGTCATCTGCGAAGCATGACTCATCACAGTTGTCCAGAAATTGTAACGTGTCGCACCATCAGTGCGAGGGAGCAGGTCTCGAGTCCGGTATTCTTGTAATGAATTATTTTGTTGGCTACTTGTTCCGGATAACTGTTAGTCTCAAAAGTTCATCTCATGAGCCGGAACTCTTTTTCTATTGTGTTCGCATTGCAGTTCTTCCTTACCCTATCCACTAGCTGACGAAACAAAATCTTTTATTTCTTTAAACGGTATAAAGCTTCTGAAATGAATACAATAGTCATTCCAAGTTACCTTGTGCATGCCTTTCTAAATCGACGAGTGACACAGACATCCATGAACGGTTATTTGTTTATATTTTCCCTTTATAAAGTAACCGTATTGTTCTGATGGGCAGAGTTGAACTTACTTCATGTTTCGGTCTTCGATAGACGATTGTAGTCGAGTGTTTTCGAGTTTCTCCATGAAGAAGTTAATAAAAAGCTAGCTACTCGCAGACTCCATAACCACACTATCCACTTGTGGATCGATTTCGTTGTGAAATCTGGATTAAACATTATACTTGTAGAAATAAATCACTTGTTTTAGGTCACACAAAAGAAAGCCGAGATATGCACGATTACTTTCACATACAACTACAAAAATATTCAATCGTTTCACTGCTGCGGAAGTTTGTTTTTTTATCGATTCATCAACGTTCAATCAATCGATAAAATTCAAAGTGGTGGCACACCTTACCGCACCTTCTGGTCTCACTATTCTTAGTTCATGTTAAAAGCGGCCACTTTTAATTGATGGTACTATGTTTCCAAAAATCTTCGGATAAAATTTGATTACTTTTAATTAATTTAAAAAAGTGTATTTTTTCTTCTTTTGTTTTAATTTGTGATCTTGATACCACTTACCGTGTGGACGTTTCGCATGTACAACCGCAACTTGAAGAGAGGATGTCTTCAGAAAAAGGAAGACAGGTGAACCGAGTTGCTGCTACCAAAATTCAACGATGGGTACAGCCTAGAACAACAGTTTACACGGATCAGTGGATTGCATAGCGTCCCTTGTGTTTAATGGGATATGTGCACATGGGTTTCGGTCAATTTGGAGTTGTGTTGAACGCCCCTGGAAAAAGGTTATGTTTTTAGTGACGTCATATACCAACATTTGAGTGAAGTGCAATATAGAATGTGGTTTGAGTTTTCTATACAAACGTTCACTCATGACACTGATACTTATTAAAAACATTTCACAATTTTATCCATGTTAGAACATTTTTGATTCACTATACGGCTTTTTATTATAAAATGTGTATTTTTATGCGTATGTAGTGGGCATACCAATATACTACTTGTGAGTAGGAGTTCACTTACGAAGATTAGTGCTGATGAGGTGATCGTCGGTAACGTGAGGCTTCTATCGTTTCACTAATGCGAAAATTTATTTTCCATTGATCCATCGACGTTCGATCGATCGGTAAAGTCAAAAGTGGTTATAAATCCAGAATTCATAAAGATCACATGACATAACAAACCATAAATGTCGAATGCATTCATACTCACTCAACCTCGGCATTATCACGTTCAACTTATCGGGATCGCTTACATACTGATCCTTCTATTATTATTTGTGTTCAGACTCATTCTATGGAGATAATTATTTCCAAAAAATAGTCTCTATTGGACCTCAGAACTGCATGCATGATAGCACATTGCAGACACCCGACTCATCAGTTTATGTTCTTCGATTTTCTTTTCCAACCCCTATCCTGCTCACAAACAGTAAATTTAAATTTGTCATTCAATACGTGTGTGTTTGTCCTGGTTGCAGCATGGGATTCTTTCGTAGTTCGTACACGCTAGTCCGAAGGATACTGGAGATCAAACGGATCCACTCATCGGTCTAGCTGAGATCCGATACCTTTCTGGTCGAACCAATTCTTGTGTCTGACAAGCAGGACTGCTAATGTGCTTCGTAGGGTAGTCACTGTCATACGGATGAACAGTAGTTAGCAAAAGAAATAGTATATAATATACGATCGCTTCATTGCTTTAATTACTTGAGACATTCAAACCATTTCATTTTCTGTAACAGCTTTGATCGATGACTGGAATCAAATACTGAAGAATAGTCCAGAAAAACACATCGAACCGAAAATGACGAAGGGTGGAAAATCTCATCAAAGTGAATGCGTTTGGCTTACAATCAAAATGCAATGGATCGTGAAGAATGTTTATCGATTGGTGAAGGCGTTCGTGGCATTTGAAGAGGGGGGAAAAGAAAACCTGATCAAGTGCCTGACAGCTAAAGCAATATGGGTCTTGCATGCACGTTCCTTTTGTCTTCACATATAACTTTAATAATGCAGAGGTTATCAGTTCGTAAGACAAATACGAATGGTGTGTGACGNCCTTGCTATTTTCCTACGTGTTTCCCGTTCCTGCTTGCTCACCGGACTGGGAACCGGCTACAGTGTGTGCCGTCTACAATAAACGTATTGCTTTATTTACTGCGTTCTTATCTATCTACTTAACCTGGGACACAACAAATTCATACGTTTATCAAGGCAGCAATGGTTATAAATTGCAATAATCGTTTATGTAAATAGGGTGACACATGTGAATATTACCAAAGAAAATGATGAGAAACATAAAGAAGTCAGTTTTGCGTATTCGTTAGCCTGTAACAGCGGATATTGGGGTCCGTAATGCAGACAAGTCCAATGTTTGAATATGATACCGTTAGACTGTGAGCATTCTTTGACTTTTATTGCGATATCCTTTTGTTGAATCCGCTTATAAAATAAAATGCCTGTATCTAAGGACCATTCAAGTATTGACATAATGTCATTGTCGTTAAACATTTTACATTCCGAAATTCACGGAAAGTGCATCGCTTCATATTTGATTGTCCTGTGGTGATTCCCTACCAACGCTTACGCAGCAAAAGATTTATAATCTATCTCCCTGTGCGGGTTCGATCATCACACGATCGATCGGGTTTATCCATTGACCGGTCGGAACAAGGAACGCGATGCGTGCCGGGTTAACTCGAGCCAGAGCTCGTACCTTGTCCACCGACGCGAGTCTTTAGAATGCCCAATGAACTTCGACTATGCCCAGCAGGTGACAACAAAAGCATCCCAAACATGACGAACCGGTGATCAGACAGTCTCGGTACAGGTTGACGGAATCCAGGCGGTACAAATCACGGAAAATGATCCAATCAGATCGCGGAGAGGGAATTCAATTGTTTCAGGTCATGCGTGCACACGGGTGAGCGGGACAAGAGGATGTGAAGCGATGGAGCAATCATACAAGAAATTCCGATCAAGTGATCGGTTTAGTGCCAGGTGGGTAGACTGTGCAAGTCGCGAAAAATTATCCAATCAGATTGCAGGGATGGTCAGAGAAAAATTGAACAGAGTTCAAGGGTGAGAGCGTAGACAATCACGATCGAACGAGAAACAGTGCGATTACTTCATCGGTTCACATCGTCATGTCCCTCTCACCGCATTGAACTAAATTCCTCTCTAACAATGTGTTCGATTCGATTGAACCAGTTTCCGCGATTGGTGACAGCTCATAATGTTTGTGATACGTTTGTTATTACTTGGTGTCCAGCCATTTAGTAATAGCGCTTTGGCTTTGCACAGTCGATTTTCACCGGGTGTTCGAAAGACTCGAGGCGGGGGTTCGTATTAGTCCGAACGGTGAATCGGTGAAGAAAAAGTTCGAACGATGGATGTTACTACATCTGAGGTGGAGCAGTTTATTTTATAAGCTAACGGGAAATGGTTCTGAGCAGCAGTTAAGCAGTGGTGGATGCCATATACCTCTGTAAGTTGGACGGGCGATTAGAATTTGAAAAGATCAGTGCTATCAGTGTGGCCCGGTAGCTCAGTTGGTAGAGCATGCGCGTACAAGCATAGGCGGCGTCTATGCGTGGGTTCGAATCCCACAGAGACTACTGCACTCCTCACAATCTCGACATTAGTAAAAGAAGAGCACAGATGACTGAGGATAAAGCGATCAGAAGTATTTTCAATAGAGAAGCAAAAAATACAGTTGGGAAGACGAAGTTAATACAATGAGACGAAGTGGACATCCTTGGGGATAAGGACAACAATAGCAGTTTTTCATGGATTAGGACTGGAGCAGAAATCAAGGGATTTGGTAATAGAGACCGCTTTCATTTCAGTAACTGCTTCAGCACCATACGTGAGAAGCATTAGAGATAGGTATAATGGTTGGAGTATGACAGATCACGGATTACGAATCAGGCCTTAGGAATCACGGACGCGACGGAAGCACTAAATCACACTGGCACTTGCACGACGGTGTCGCACGTAATCGAGACGCAAGGAAAAAACCTCGGGAGTAGTGGTTTGTTTATTTGAAGAAATCCTGGGTTTTAAATAACATGTAACAAAGAAGTTTATTGGTTATCCAGGCGTCTACCAATCTCATGCTCGTATTCCTGACGTCGTGCAGCTTCTGTCTGTGCCGCGCGGCTTTTGAATGGTTGGTACAATCGACCTATGTATGGTTCGTTGTCCAGAAGCTGTAACGCGTAGACACTGCTGAATTCATTTGGGAAGCTTGATTCATCACAGTTCTCCAAAGACTGGAACCGGTGGCCCCGAGGACTGCGTCATCCCATAAGCTGAAATCATCATAATAGCCGATCAGGGTCACTTCCGACCTTGACTTGGGAGATCAAAGAAGTCTGAGAACTGCTTCTGAGTGGAAAGGCTGTCACTCGGAATGCCCGTCGGTATGACGGACAGCAGTGTTTTTCAAAACTTGAAATATTGGGTCTTCTTTATACAATTCGTGAGAACAGAAAGAAGGCAAATACTGCGAGGTGTCAACATTTCTTTTGATCTCCTCACTCGATGCAACGTAAAAAAAATCTGGCATTATTACCAATCCACTGTCCAATTAGCACGCACCGCTAGCCTCGAGTCTTTAGAATACCCAATGATGTTAGACTATGCACAACAGGAATGCCATCATTAAACTGGATCCTAGATAACAACAAGGATATCATAAACATGACGAACAGGAGGTGATCAGTGGTTCTCATGTCTGATTGAGGGTCAACAAATTACGCAAATCGCGGGAACCGAGCCAATACGGTATGAAAGAAGGTCAGGCGGGGGGGATTAAGTCTGTGGTGAGAGAGTTGAAACACTGAAACCATCCCACTGCATACATGTGAAACATATTGTCCACGATGTCCCACCACCACCACCACCACCATATTTTTTACAGGTATACAAACCATGGGCTTTTTGTCGTTCAAGTCATTATCTCGGCTCACCTATATATTGTGAGGAGTAGAACAACATATTTTTTTGACTGGTGTTGCACTAGTAACTGGAGATCAGATGAAGTAAAAAAAACCCTCATTCGAAATGACAGTTTGTAATCTCGTTACTTTGAAAAAACAAGAGCTTCCGATATTTAACTGCTGTCAAGTCCAGTTTGCGATACGCCAAGGCGTGACGTGAGTCCAGGTTTGAATCCATGCTATATGAGTGACCGGTAAAGAATTGCAATGTAGTTACCAGTCCGTGAGGGGAATACTCAGATAACGCAAACCACCGTAGGTATCCAAGCGAACAAATCGTGGTTATATCCTCGAAAAATATCCTTAGGTTAGAAAGTCAATTGCTTAATTTTTTTACTGTCGAACATTGCAGAAAACATACAAAGGCATATTTTCAAAAGAGCTTGCGATTGTTTGTCGAGATGCTATGAAAAATTCACTTTTTAGTGGGAGCCGATTTCCTTACGGACACCTCAGTCAAAATCGACTAATCTGTTCAGATCAGATTATAGTTCTATATTTTACCTGGAATACTACTATGTATGCACCGGAACATCCTAATATCATACTAACTTGAAGGGACAGGCGTGGAAAAACGATTTTTCGTTGAATGAAATGTTCGAGCTGGCCTCTTCCCTCAGATGTGCTCTGGTCAATTGACATTTCTGGCATCCATCCTCTGAATGGGAAACAGTTGTTGTATTTGTTACTTGAAACGGACCGCAGTTCAATAAAATAGTGTACACGTTAGTAGATATGCAACAAAAATAAAGAACAGATGGAAACCTTATTATTATCAATATTATTGTTGCGAATATTATTATTATTATAATTAGGAAGAGTATTTTGAAGTGAACCCTCTTCTTGGTGGGGCCTTTGACTTTCGGTCGTGCTTTTCGAAAGTGGACAACTATTTACGTTTTTTGCAGTGGATACTATTGACCGTACACGTTCACATCAATTCACCAATTTTTTCAAGGTCAAATGCTGACCTACAACTTCTACTTTAAGAAATCTTTCTGTGTTTTCGCGAATGACGGTGAAATCTCAGCTTTTTCTCATTCCGTGAGAAATCGTTACAAACGGTTGAGAAATAAAAGTCAAAGTTAGCATAAAAAGCATCACGCTGACTGGCAGGTTGCTCTCCGGCGACGTTCTGTCAACAGGATGGCCATTCCGTCCATTTGTTCGAGTAACATTCGCTCACTTATGGTAAAAGTCAATGAGGTCCAGAATCTAGTGCAACAGAAACAATGTAAAAGTGTGGGAGTCATTTTACTTCAGGAAAGCTGGTTACACCCAGATATTGAGGATGATGTGGTCGGATTAGACGGCTTTGATGTTTTCAGGAGTGATCGGATTGTGAAATTTCGCAACAGAGGCGGCGGAGTGGTCACTAGGTAAATCGAAGTTGNTTGGTAAATCGAAGTTGGTGTAATAAAACTCCTTTGATTTTTTGCTTGGACTGAAAGAAAAAGACTTCTCTTTATTTTCAAAATCTCTTAAACTTTTGTCTAGCTACAGTGGAGTTGATAAAGCTGTTTTAGTTGATTTCTCTATTTCCAAGCATCTTGACGCTTGTGATACATTCATTGACAGGATAATGCGTGATCAAGGGCACTACCTGCACCAAGATATCGCGAAAGCCTTGTCATTTCCCTGGACACGCTCGAAATATCAATTGCTTCCTGCGCGGACTTCCACATATCGAAACAGTGTAATTCCTTACCTAGCTCGTTTACCAGTAAATCGTCAGCATATCCTCACTCACCTCAGGGAAAACCTCGTGCCCTAAATATTTTCTCTCATTTATCAAAGTGTAGAATTTCTTATACTGTATTTTTTGTTTGTCAATTATTTTACCTATTCACTGTAAAACTCGTGAAATGCTGAAAATTCACATTTTGGGTGCATAAAGCTTTTCTTGACTTGACTTGACTTGTTCTTTGAAAATACAAATGTGTACGCCCGATTATAACAGCCGTTACTCTTTCACGATGCAACTCACTATACAAAGATACGCCTGAAACCTGCACAAGTGAAGCATTTTGGTTGTACAGTCAACACAGAATTGTCCTCTGAACTACCACCCAGGTTTCAATCTATTCCCTCATTATTTTCATAAGTCACATGTAGTTTTTGGCTACTTGCTAAGCAAGATTGCACAGATTGTACGGAACTCTCATTATTGCCCTGAATGCCTTCGCAACTCGTTCCAGTCACCCAGTCACCCTTGTTTCAGGGCACAACTGACGCATGCCCGGCTGATTCGGCGTGTACGCCACGGCAGACGCGGATGGCGTTTCTAGGCTTTGCTTTTTCTGTCAGTTGCCCCACTAGTTAATCAGACCAATCACAGACCAGTCAATCGCCCAGTGGAGTGAACATTCGCCCCCATGCAGGTTTCCGATTGGTTATCCCACTCGCCCATGTTTGTATACGCGTATAGTTGCCTTCGATCGATAGCTTCCCCAATTTCATTTGTCTACTGTATAACCAACCGATCGACCGAACTAACCAGACGCGCAGAAAGCATGCGAAGTGCGTGACATATCCTGTCGTACCGTGCCGTTCCACGGCCGGACAACGATGCTGGACGAGGAAAATTTGCCCAAACCATTGATCAAGGTAAAAGTTTTGCCAATAAATATTTGGAAAAATTGACAAATACAGGTTTATGAGCGAATCGAATATTTGTTATCACAAACTAAACCTGATCCGTGCTCATTGAACGCAAAATCTGTGGCTATTACCGTATGTTTAACGGCTATGGCAGTTCTGACTCCTCTTAAAAATCCCTACAGGCATATGACCATTTACGATGTCATCATTATATCAACGAGGCAGACTTGCTCGTCAATTTGTTGGCTAAGCCACACATCAAAGTAGGCATTAAATATCTATATTCAATCTTTCCCTCGTGTTTTTGTACAGTCTCTTCTCCTTTGTCACGATACCGTGGCAAACAAAGCGTATGGACCCACTCTACCGGATATCCCGCACGAAGTTGACGAAGATGATGTGTGCATGAAAGTGAGTGCCACAGGGCACATGTTAAGCCAATTACTTTCGAATTTTCATAGATTGTTAATTTAATTAAAGAAGAGGAATCGTTGGGAGCCACAATCAAGTTGAATGAGCGGACCGGAGCCGTACTCGTGGCCAGAGTTTTGCATGGTGGCGCGGCAGATCGAAGCAGTAAGTGCTTTTTTTATCCCCTTACCGCCAAATATGTATGTATATAAAACATTTTATGCTGTTTATTTGCTTGTGTAGGTGTATATTTATTTCAACCATTTGAAAAATGAATGCTTTTGAGTTGTCTGTGCATACATGAAACGTGTTTTTTCAATGACGTGTGTGGGTCGAATTGATTGTGGTAATCAATTTCACGTGCTCCCATGTGTCAGTTTTCCAACGGTGTAGCCATGTGAAATAGATAGATTGACTGAGTAACGGCTATCTTCTTACATTTATTTGTAAGTTTAGCAATCCCATCAAACCCTGATATATCCCCTTAGGCGCTAAGACGATGAAGGATGTCTATGTCGACCTATCTTTTAGAGGAGATAAAGTTGTTTTGAAACATACCGTGGAGAGTACGTATGACGCCGCCAGACTAATGATTTGTTTCGGGATGTTTCGTGCGGTTACCCGAACTAACCTTTTCATTGCAATACATCCGTAGTCAGTGGTAGACTGAAAAAGACAGAACGTCCTCTTTCAACCAAAATGTACGAGCATGGGGCAAAAAAAATCTTGATTTTCGTGGGTAAAAAACTACCGTTGATTGTAATTGCATGGAATTTGCTTGATTCTGGTTTCTAACACGCCGCGCCAAACACGTTTTAGGTCATTACAAGACCTCGGAATGCACAGATTTAGCGATTCACAAAGATCATGAATGATTATTTATCGGTTGAAATTTTTTATTTGTACTTAAGCTTTTATAAGTAATACACAAACTTTCAGTTAAAATGCAACTCCCGTCGCAATATTGACAGATAAAGGGCCATATTGAGCGTGCAAAAAATGTGAATTAATTGCTAAGATCATTGAGCTAAAAATCCATCCATTAGGATGAATAAAACAATTCGTGACTAGTGACTTGTGAGAAGTTCAGAAGGATCCATTATTTGTCAGTGTCCGCGCAAGGAAAACAGAGCAGGTTCCGTATACAAATTGCCGAGGCCACGCCTCTGTAGCATCAAATCCACCTTTACAAAACCAGAGTGAATCACAGGGGATCTCTTAAGGGGTTGATTTTAAGCTCCTACCACTAGTTGATTTTCTGATCTGCAACCATGTTTCCCGAAATCACTTGTCATACGGGTGTTTTTGTGGTGTTACACCACTTTTCTATGTATATAGTGTATCATCAAATTTTATTATCTAGCTTTACCTTACCCCAAAAAGGTGACAAATGTCTGTTCGGCCCACAAGTATTTTTTTAGTGGTGGGTAGTTACCGATAAAATGTACTTTCCTTGAATTGAATCTTATTTGGATACATTTCTAAGCTTACCGATCGTTTTTGACAGTCGCAAGGGATAGATAGCTCACAGAATAAAATACATGAGTCTGGCCATGCGAGCTTTTATTAGTTCATATATATATATATATATATATATATATATATATGTTTTCGGTGAATTCCTTTTCAAGCCTTTACAATCACATTTATATGAAACAAGTTCGATAAGGTCAAACAAAACAAAAATAAAAAGTTGAATGACTCATGTGTTCGGCAATGAGCCCAAGAGAACTCTACAATCATCTATCGAGTCTCACCACACCCCTCAAGAGCAATACGTTTTAGTACGTTAGCGACCGCAGAGGCGATTAGCATCCGACTCATGAAGCTTGAGCTGTGCGCACAACGCAAACTGATTCACGCTCTCAAAATCCCCTGGCCAAGGGAAGAGAAAATTGCTCGTTCATACGACCATGACGTAATCACTTTGGTTATGTGGTCGAGACTGCGCACAACAAATTTAGAGTTCTCTTGGGCTCATTGCCGAACACATGAGTCATTCACCTTTTTATTTTTGTTTTGTTTGACCTTATCGAACTTGTTTCATATAAATGTGATTGTAAAGGCTTGAAAAGGAATTCACCGAAAACATATGTTCGCCTACACTGTGTTCTCAATCAATGGGCATATTCCGTGATATATATATCAGTAAGTAGTATCTTAATAACTAGACAAAATCCTTCTGGCAGTATACAGCCAGTTTCGCGGTTCTCACCGCTCATCTAACATACGTACGTTCATGTTCAAATACACCCAGACATAAGTATATTATTGATTTGACGAAATATTACCGGAACCGATTGCTCGATGAGCGGCACGAACACCGAAGCCGTTCTTATGCATCTTGAGTAATATTGTCTACTCATTCAGATACTTCTAATTGTTTTCTGTGGTTACTGGTATTTGACCAATCTAAAAAGCATGGAATCATAGCAATGAATCATAAATTGATTGGTTCGGAAGTGCCTCTTCGCACTAGCATCCGAATTTGAAATAGGATATATGAATATGTATTTCGTCACAAATACCTCATTTGTAACACCGGGTAGATTTCCTCGAACAGCCTCTGACTTTTTTTGCCATGTAGGAGATTTACTTTATGTTGATTTGTAGGGTTCGCGAATTTAGTTGACCCTACTTGGTTTTCTGATAGAACGGTATACTTGTGTAAGAAAGTTTTTAGTCAGTCAAACACTTGCTCCAGTGGACAACCGCGGTTACCTAAAACTCTGCAACTAATCTCAACATTGCTTTTCCGGCTGCCCCACCAGATTCATGCAATGTTGCGTAGATAGCGGTGTTCAAACACCGACAGTCTGATAGGGTTGATCACGTAGAATAACCGACTAATTAGAATTATTTAAAATATGTGTGGTTGTATGATTTTTGATAAATATTATTCATCGAATGATCGGGATAAGCTAGATTTGAACCCGGGACACACCGTGCATGGTGGCCATAGGGGTTAAGTCCTCTATCTCATTCTTATGAGACAGCCTGTTACAATTCAAGGCCTTTTGTTGTTCTTCTTCTTGTTCATCAAATTTAACATTTTGTAGCAGCAATTGACGTGGGCGATGAGATCCAGGAGATCAATGGTGTGCCGGTACGTGGTCGCGATCCGATGGAAGTTATTCGAATGTTGGTAAGCTATTTTCTGTGTATCAATGTCATCTAGATGATAATTGTGAATAGCTTTCTTATCTAAAGTAAAATATCCTTGTAAATGATAGTGATTTGCAATGCTATCGCTTTGAATAATTATCTACAGGTCACTCGATGTCTAGTCGCGTAAAAATGGTCAGTAACTCATGACTCACCAAACGTACTAAAATATTCCTCGATGCTCGATGGCGTATTGGATAACATGCTTGCGTTGTGTCCATAAAGCCCCGGGTTCGATCCCCCATTGGGTCGATGGATTCTTCCTGCTGATGAGACCCAATCAGGTCGAAACAGCTGTCCAGTGCTTCCCAGCTTTTCAATTTACGCTTCATTTGCCATATACACGACAAATTCCCATTTGAAATCCTTTTTTAACTCATTCTTGACGGAAATAATGGGTCACTTTACAGCATCGGACTAGGCGTATATAAGAAATGACAGGTACTGATTTTCTGAATGGGCGTGTTCAGTAGACACCCAGGATTCCATGGATGAACAAATCGATGAAAAGGTGACGTACATTGGTTTCAAATACGTTGGATTTCATCACCAGTCTGAGTGTGACGCTTTGAACTGGGTTTTGAACCTGAGACCGTGCACATAAAATAACTGGTGGTTGTTCAAATTGTTGTTCGTTAAACTGAAAACATGTCGAAATTGTGATCAGTTAGTAGTCTCGGTGGGATTCGAATCCCTGCATGGACACCACCTGGTAGTCGGTTAACAAATTGGTCCTAATACAGCCAATCTCTTACTATGTTCCACAAAGCAGGAGTGGCATTTTCCAACACACTCTTTTTTTCATCAAACCCTACCCCAACCCAACCCCTCGATATGTTGCATTTCCGGATACTTGCTCACTTGGTCCCTGGTCGATGTACAGGTTGGTCATTGTCCAACCAACATGCTGTCACATCTCGCCAATCACATCTCACCTAGTGTGATGCACACATGACGCTGCTCGCTGATTGGATAACCCGTGTGCAGATAGTACACGAATGTGAGCAATTCAAGCGAGTGTCATTGGACGTAACAATGTGCCAGCACTCGTCTATCTAGCAGTGAGAAGCACAGTGTGTGTTAAATTCCAAAATCAGCCGAATACCGCTCAGAATTCCGTAACAAAAGCCATTGTTATTTTGAGGAAACTGCACGGTGTCACCGTGGTACAGATGGCAAAAGCTCTTCCAGACAATTATAAGCCCTACAATTTTATTGATGACCTCTGTGTTATTCCAAAGTTGGCAGTTCTATATGAATCACAAGATGGTTTCTGTTCGGTACAGCGAAAAACGGGAGCTTGGGTTATGAGAGAGAGAAGTTAATGTACCGCTTATAGCCTGTAATAGATATTTACTTGTTTTCGACTACCTGACTCCTACTTATTGCGGTTTTGCCAACGAATTAAGTATCGTTACATAACATAATTACGATATAGTCTGAATGTTCAGCTGAGCTCTTCTATTTTGTGACGTCATTCGAGTCAAAACCATCGTAGATCATGGTGGGCGCCATGTACTTAGTTTTGGAATGATTAGAAGTAAAATCCTGTTACTGGGTTAGGAAAAATACCCGAGTAAAATCTAAGTAGTTTTGAATATATGGCCATTTCGAACTGGAAAAAGGTTGGCCACCGAGTACGCTGTTCTGCCGTCAAGCTGAGGGTATCATTGCAGAAGTAAGATATTTTTTATGGATCGTTTAGTTGGTCACAATTATCCCCATCGGTTTTTCCTACTACTCAAAAGCGTATAATGCTGACTGACATGCATAGAGGTAGTTTTGGACTTTATTCGCTTTTTCGAGTTCTACAGAGGTGTGACATAGCAAGAAATTGGGTTTGACTAATTGGAAACGAAAAGGTAGTGTTTAGAGGTAAACAGGTAGCACATCTTTACACAGATCAATACGGGACAGGACAATATACAACTTATCAATTTTTTTATAACGCACATTTGATGAGCAGCAGACGGGATAAACTCCAGAGTCACGAGGCCCTGCTGTTCAGTACTGGAAACCGGTAACCTAAGCCCCGGGACTTGAAGTGGCGAAGCAGCCCTCTAGGTTAAGTGTGGTATTGGACAGGACAACAGCGAAGCTGCCTACCACCGAAGGGGTGTGTCGGTGTCGTGGTTCGAAACTGGGACTATCGGATTCAAAGCACGCCGGTGATAGTGACTAAGCCATTAGGCTACCACGGGACAACTGCTATGACTGATCGCAACAGGTTAATGAAACCAGTTTTCTGGAGAACAGTTTGCTGCTGTATATATCTCAAACAGGCACGTGTCGAAATCCATGAAAACCCTTTTCATTACTGAAGACATCAAAACCAAAATATGGTTCCTATTAGAGAACGATGTCACCATGTTACCATGGTTTGACAGTAAGGTATCTGGATGAACAGAGTTAGATGCTTGACCAAATTGATATGCGATGCTGTTTCGAGCTTGCATTTGATCATGCGCTCACCGGCTGTCTTCGGAGGCGATGGAAAATAATTTTCCTTCATTTGTTGTTGGAGNNNATTTGTTGGTGGAGTGGGGGGGGGGGAAGTCGGTTTAATGAGTAGAAGATTACAAAAAATAGATGAATAAGAATTGGTTGCATTTTTTCTGAAATTGAAAGCTACTGAATCATTGCAGTTAAAAAAAAAATAATTGAAACATTAGTTCAAACGGTAAAACTCTTCTATCTCAAATTAGGAAGCCATCATAACCAAGGCTTTGTCTCGAGATTGATCAACATAAATTGAAAAATTCTTAATCAGCAAGATCCTAGCTACATTGTGAACAACCTACTGAAAACGCTTTTGATGAGAGAAGGGCAAAGCCCACTTGTAGTAAAGATAGAGTTCNGTTCCCCCCCCCCCCCGCCTCCCCACGTTTGGATTCAATCTGTGAGGATAACACGAGAAGTAAAAAAGTGCTTGTACGTCAACAATTCGGTATCCACAGACTTCCGGTTTTTCAAAATCATGGAAATGGGCTCAGTGCCAAAAGATAGCGCAGAAATCGAGGCTCTGTTCGTTAATAAGGTTTCACTAACGCTGTCCATTACTTTTCAATTTACAGACGTCCATTTCCGGGGATGTAAAATTGAAAATGGTTCCATCGCACACAATCCGGCGAGCCAGCGAACAGAATCAAGTAAGTCACCCAGCCTTGAATCAGTATCAACCGTTCAATTTTGCGGGTAACAAGTGCACTGTTATTTGTTAAACCACAAACATGTGTGATGAAAAGTTTCGTTATTTTTGAATAGCCTTCCTCCAGACGACGCAGTTACCTGTTTGAGCGATTTTGCTCCACCAACAAGCAGGACAGATTACTCATTCACTGTCCAAGTAAGTAACAAGCTTTTCCGGATAGTTTAAGCGTTAGTGTAGCCGCGTTCGGTATGCGTTTTGCATCTTCAAAGTGTAACATGTTCATACAAGATTGGGTTAATCCGGGCCCTAACTTCATTCTAACCGGGAAGTAGTAGAGGAAGTAGACGATTTTTTCTATATGGGCAGCTGTATCTCGGCTGGCGGACGCGTCAAAGATGAAATGTCGGCACGCATACAGAAGGCTTTATTAGCATTTGCCTCCTAGGGACATCTGTGGCGCAGTCTCGACACCTGGCTGTCTGTGAAAGCTCGAGTATATGCTGCATTAGTTCGACCAGTTCTGTTTTACGGTGCGGAGACTTGGCCAGTAAGGGAACAAGATAAAAATAGATCATCGGTGCTCGAATATCAGTATCCACGTCACATTGCACGAGTCTGGTGGAGAAACCGGACGAGCAATGCTGAAGTTAGGCGTAGAGTTTTACGTAATCACGGTCGTCCACTGGAGTAGATAGTCCAACTCCATAGATTAGATCGCCATCCCATCAAGGGATTAGACAAGAACTATTGGTGTAAAATGAAATATCCTGTCTGTCACGTAGGCACCACATAACAACCAAAAAATATCACCTTTTTTGATCTTTTTATTACTGTGAGCAACAACTGTTTTCAGTATTCGTTTGTTAGTGTACGGTACATTTTTGGGTGTAGATATTCTCTGTCCGAATAAAATAACAAATTTTCTGTTGGTCCTAAAAGAACTCCGAAGGAAATGCAAATAATATCACCGGATGACATATTGCGATTCCTTCTTTCTCAACCTCGAACCCCAATCTAGCTCCATGTTCGAACACTTTTCTCCTACAGTCCCAAGTCCGATTCACTGATCCCATGCCCCCAAGCTGGTCTGGCGTTTTTACGCGGTGAGATTTTGCGTCTGGCTAACACGGACGATCCGAACTGGTGGCAAGCGGTCAAAGTGAGCTGGATAAACTGTCCGTCTGTCTGTCTGTCTGTCTGTCTGTCTGTCTGTCTGTCTGTCTGTCTGTCTGTCTGTTTTGCAGTAGACAGTTATCTATGCACAGACACTGATCATGTTTCAGTGGAATGATGGATCAATAAAATTATTCGAGCAGTGAAGAATTCATTGTAGTCTTCTTTTTATCAACGCGTTTCCAATTTCAGGTTGAATTTGCACCAAATGGTCCTGTGTCCTCACTTCTGACCTCAACTGCTCCGCAAGCTGGTCTGGGCAAAACCGGACTGATTCCTAGCAAAGCGCTGAAAGAATGGTATGTATAAATTTTACAGAGTTTTCCACCATTTCTCCCTATCATACAAACATACACACGTGCCTATCTGCTCGCTTACAGAATAACTCAATCATGCACTAATTTACTCGTGTCTTTATACTTTCATTGATTACCTTTTAACTTTATATTTTATCATATCAGTTGAGCACTACAGGTCTAATAAAAACTGAAGCAACAGGTCCCTGTGAAACACTTATCGGTTCGTATGGGCAACAGCATTTGGTTATCCGATAGAGTTGCCACAACGGATTATACATTAGATAAAATAATGCCTCATAGCAAATAACCCAGATGGTAAGGGTTTGTGGAAATAATTTAGGATAATTTTTGAGTCATTCTTATTGGAAAGTATTGCGTTTTCATACTCGATACAGTTTACGATTCTCATGTTCAGATCATTTATTCTCGGCACTCAAGGCCAGGCACGTTTAATTGACAATCATGCAGCCCAGAAACTACGTACATCGAAGTAGACAAGATATAAATTATTGTCCATACCTAAAACATTAATATGGGTGATAAATATAATGAAACCCCTTTGATCATAAAGAAAATATTTTAGTGCATCACAATCGGCCAGTACTGTATAAATGAGGAAAAAAGAAAAGACCACACTTAGAAGAATTTCATCTGGACAATTAATCAATAAAACAGCCGGTTTAACAAAATATCCATTTGTATAGTGTATGGGGTACCCGATAGGAGTAGCACCTCTGACTCGGAGGGCTGTCGGCCCGTTTGGGACATACTCCGTCCCTTGGTCTCCACCAGACGCTTATCTCTCGCCTGTGGCTCCAAGAAACTGTTTGGATGCAACAGTGGCCACACCCCGGTAAACTGATCGACAGGCGGTTGAGGGTAACCGGGAGCTCAACTCTCGGCGAGTTGGTGTCTAACGTACGTGTTGGGCGGACGAAGTCACTTTCACGACTCAATGGCCAAGGCAATGACTCCACACTTCTCAGGGATGCATGGACCCCTGTTAATGGCGTATGAGCTCCTTCCGCTCTCTCCCCAGAGGGCCACCGGCAACCATGCACCACCTTCCTGCTGCCTTGCGGTTAGCACTTGGATATGCAAAGGCTAGAGATGCCACCTCGACCTAAATCTGGGTTATGCTGTGAACGTTTCTTGTACCTAACTCCCAAGAAATTTCATCGTTATTCACTCGATATCCCTAAAGCCGGCTTATCCTCTCCCAGGATCCAACCACCGTAAGGTAAAATAAGTAAGTAAGTACCCAGTTGTGGTACTCAGAACTGATGCGTGTCAGGTTCTTTTCCGATTTGCCGTGTTAACCAACACCTCAGACCTGAATCAGGTGTTCGAACTTCTGGCTGATCAATCATGAACTTTAAAAAACCAATTTTAGATATGCCTATGTTTGTGTGGAGCAAAACTCATATCGAATACTATGAAGAACTTTTTAATCTGTTCTCGATACTGACCAGGAAATCTAATCAGTCGTCTTATGACATGGATTCGTACGATTATGTGACGAGGCGTTTGATAAATTTGGATTACAAAAGGTATAAATGAAGTATTACGTGTGAAGTTTGATTAGGTTTACTCACAAGCGGGGTTTGATTGTACGTTTATCAATCAGGAACACAATGGTCAAATGGTCGGTAAGATAAATAATTAAGGATACTCTCACTATTCTATTGAGTTCATGTGTGGTTGATTTTTCAAGATACAGAGTTGTGATTAACGAGCTTTCTAATCATTCTGGCGGTTGGAGTGGCTCTAAGGTAAAACTCTTCTGTGGAATATCTTGTGTTATAGATATTTTGATAATGAATTGGCAGGTCTCGTTAAATACTCGTTGGCTTAGGAAGCGAATCTGTTAACAGTTCTGACAGATCCTCTGGACACGAAGCAGGCAACACGGTTTCTTCTCACCATAACTCATACAGGATATATAGGTTGCTTAAACGAAGTTTTGTATATTAGAAAAGACCAAACTTTTTTTAATAAGAACACAGAAAACCGTAGCCATACACTAACTCATAAAATGTTTAATAGTAATCACTTCAAATTATGGCACATCAGGTTACTTATGTATGCTTAACCTTGCTTCAAACTTTTATTGTGCTCTTTTGGTCTCACTTGTCGGCACCTACTCGAAAGGTACAGGGTGAAGAAATAAACACACAACACATCTTTTCTCATCGGTGTTAGATTAGATAATCTACTGCTTATCAATTATTTTTTATAACGCACATGTGATGAGTAGCAGACGAGATAAACCCCAGAGTCACGAGGCCCTGCTGTTCAGTGCTGATAACCTCGGTAACCTAAGTCCCGGGACTTGCAGTGGCGAACCACATAAGTCCCCGCTAGGTTAGGCGTGGTATTGAATCAAACGACAGCAAAGCTGCCTACCACCCAAGCTGTGTGGCGATGATGTGGCTCTGTTTGTAGTCTGTTTGCAAGTTCTGCTGCTACATTACGTAATATTTTATTCTGCTTTTAGGCATGACGAGAAGCTGCAAACTGCTTCACTATGCTCGTAACAAAATACTGCTTATTTAAAATATACGTAGTACCACAATACAATAGTAGTAGTAGTAGTAGTAGTAGTAGTAGTAGTAGTAGTAGTAGTAGTAATGGTAGTTTGTCCGTTGCACACTGGTAAATCTATTCAATTGGCATTTCTTCCAACTTTCAGAACCATATTTTGTTCAGTTTTTCTTTCCAACACTTTTTCCATCCAATCAGGCGAAATCAGTATGCTACAAACGTTCCCAACGCCGTTACTGGTTCTGAAGGAGGTAAGTGGTTGATGCTGTCCGCATTCCTGTAGACAACACAATCCAAGATTAGGTGATTAGGTACAACCAATCTCTAGCTCGATCGTATCCTTCGAGGAATCCAAAAAGTGGGTACCACTGAAGAACAGATTAAAGACAGCCATTGTGATCTTACTTTTGACAGTGCTGCGGCTTTGCTATGGCAGAGGAATTTACAGTAGAGTATATCCTCCTTGAGAAACGGAAATCCGACGGCCAACTAGGGAATAACGCGGAAGTTATCCTCGGTTTTTTAGAAGAATTACATTTGCAGGGCAGGCTTTTGTCATCTCTACCCTGAGGTTTGAAATTTTCCAATAACCAGCGGTGATAACTTTTCTCCGTCAATCTACTGCCTTGAACTTTTAACGGTCTATTTCTCCTGATATGCACCAGCGTTGGCAAATCATCTGGCCGTAGTTCAATCAGATGTACCACTGTAAACAATTTTCATTACAATATCAAATCATTTTACTACAGAGATGTGAGTTTCGTTTGCCTGATTCAGCATTGCACGCGCAGCCGGCCTCTGATTGCGCACAATCTCAAGTCAACTGACACTAGTTTGAAAAGATGACTTTTTTGTGCCTGCTTCACAGGGATTATTTAATCAGTGAACAGATTTTTCCTCCTAAGAATTTTCATACAAAGTAAATGGCGTCCACTATGATCTACGATGGTTTTGACTCGAACGAAGACACAAAATAGAAGAGCACAACATGACCATTCGGACTATATTGTACTTAGGTTATGTAACAACACCTAATTCGCTGGCAAAATCGCAATAATCATGAGTCAGGTCGTCAAAAACAAGTAAATATCCCTTACTGGCTATAAGTGGTACATGAATTTCTCTCTTTCATATTCCAAGTTCCCATTTTTCGCCATCTCAAAGAGGAACCATCTTGTGGTTGATATATAACTGCCAACTTTTGAATAACCTTGACGTGATTCATGCATTTTTCAGGGCTTATAATTGTCTCGAACGTTTTCGCTATCTGTACCTAGTTGACACCGTGGAGTTTCCTCAAAATACCAAGTGGTTTTGCTATAGAGTTATGAGTTACATGTCAATGATTCGGCATTTTCCACACACTGTGCTTCTCGCTGTTATGTAGACGGGTGCTGTCACAATGTCACGTCCAATGACACTCGCTTGAATTGCTCACATTCGTGTACTATCTGCACACGAGTTATCCAATCAGCGGATGTGTCACGTGTGCGTTACACTAAGTTAGACGTGATTGGCTGAATGCGATATGGCATGTTAGTTGGATAATGACCAACCTGTACATCGGCCCGGGACTAAGCGAGCCGGTATCCGGAGTTGCAATATATCGAGGGAGTGGCATCGCATTGCTAGGACCTGGGCCATTACGTATTTGGTTTGTTTGGGTTTGCTCAAAAGTGGAAATATATTGAAAAATGCTACTTCTCCTGGGTGGAACGTAGATTAGTTGTATCTCTAATTCTCTGTCTTCGTCCGGGTCGCTTTATCTTTATCTTGTCAAAATTGTTTTAAATAAGACTTCAGTAGTTAACGAGACCGTTTACGTGCTCAGTTGTTGGGTTGTTTTTAGTTTAGTGCATCAGGTATTAGCATGTAAGGTTTAATGTTATGCTCAAGGCTTCGCCTCTGTTTGTTCCAGTATAAATTCCCAACACATGGAAAATTTCAAACTAATCACCCAAACGAGGGAAATTTGCGTAAAATATTGATTTTTCATTCCGTTGTTGTAAACATTTCATTCTGTTGCCACTGGATTGAAAATAGGGCTTTTTTATTCACTCAGACATGAGCGTTTTAACCGGATAGAATGATAAATTGAGTTGATTCACTTTAACTCTATGAACTTTTGTCCCTAGTGAGATTGTATGACAGTCAAGTTTCCTATCCAGAGCTTCTGAGGGTCTTTTCTTGAAGCATCATTTCAGAGAGAGCTCATGGAGATACAACATTGATTTTTAAGTGGATAGAGTTTACAGTAACTATTGAAAGAGCACACAGAGGGCACTTACTTTTTTACTGTTAATTAGTAATAATGTGAATAACTAAGGATCTCGAAGTCCTCAGGTATGAACTCTGATTTCTGGATTACATTCAGATGCGATTAAAATGTTTGTGATAACCGACAAAGAGCACTGGACAGCTGTTTCGTCCTGTTTGGGACTCGTCAGCAGCGCGAACGTTTTGTGTCCCTGTCAGGACTCGAACTGCGAGCGTTCGGGTCGGGACTTAAAGCCTCTACCTCTGAACTACACGGTCGACGGTGATCACCTTTTGTCAATGGCTCAATCAATTTTTAGGGTATCAAGCTTGGATGAGTTCATTCGATTATTCTGGATAACATTGTTTGTGAACAATGGGGATATTTCAACAAATACATACAGATGGTCTTCTCACCACGGTTTGAGAGGTTAAGAAGGCCTCATAAGGAAGATTGTGAAGATTTGGTGCAAGAGACGTTCTGGATGTCGTCCAGTTCTATTCAAAGGCTCGCCTCTGACCTTTGCACAGTCGTGTGCAAATTGAAAGGAAGCTGTATGATGGTTCGTGGTTGTCAGTAGGTCCCCGTTAACCATTCGAAAAATTTTGATTCAATATCTCTGTTGTGCAGATTTCAAGCATCGCTTGTGGATCAGACAACAGATTTCGTCCGTCCACTAAGAAGTAGCTGTTTTTGAATGCAACCTTAATTACGCTCAAATTAATTCAGCCTGTATATATGTGGTGGTTTAGAGAGTACTGGTTGCTGATGCACGTCCCACATTCTCTCGGAGCCACATATGAAAATCCAATAAATCACGGAAAGCGAAAAGCTAGACAATGTCCCAAGGGACTTGTCAGTCAACCAGGTCAGAGAAATTACTTCTATCAGATATATATACCTTATACTTTTTTCTGTTTGAGAGCAACAATCAGGATGGAATATAGTACTTTAATATTGTTAATCTCAACTCCGGTTTCGGACCTACTTCACCGAGATTTCCTGTTTCTTTCACCAACAGATCCCTTGTCTTATGAGGAAGTGGAGCGCTATTTTCCCGAAGAGGGATGTTATCGTCCGATTGTGCTCGTTGGTACGTTCAGTTTATTTTCAACACATTCTTGCTAAAATACTAATCAATGCATGTAAACTGATATGGCGATGACTCTCGGCCTGATGCGAAAGAATTTTAGTTCCGGATATTACTGATAGAAATTGCGATCTGGCTTCAGCTTTGATTTGCCCGTCGACTTATGGACCATCCATCTCTCAGTAAGAGAGAGAGAGAGAATAAATTGCTTATATAGGTTATCTGGGTTACTGAAAGGAATAAACCATTACATATTCTGGGTTTTCTCCCTAAACTCTTGTGTGTCGTGTACTGGCTCAATGAATCATTATTTCGGCAGATCTGATTCTTCAAATTGTTGTTTGGAAGATTGAAAAGTTCAATAGCCTAGGTGGGATATGAACTGACGCATCTGTCATTCTCCAATATCCCGTATATTGGTTAAGTATCATCACATATGATGACCATTTGACTGCATACGTGTAAATTATCCGGAACTTTGCTATTTTTCTTTACAGGACCATCGGGGGTAGGGAAAACAGAACTCGTTCAGCAATTGATCAATACTGATCCGGAACACTTTCGAGAACCAATCCGAAGTATGTTTGGAACTCTGCTCAAACGTACAACTTTTGCATTTCTCACGATTTTTGGTGAAAGATATTCTTCACTGTACCAATATGAAGCCTTTTCGAAAGTACACGGAAAGAATGCATACACGTCACAGTTTTAAAGGCTACCTCTCAATAGAATGGTTTGCTCCCGACCATGTTTTATTGTATTCACACCAAGTTATTTCAACCGTGTTTAATGTGTTTCAATTACACTACTCACGAGTAGTTAAATTATTAATGCACATATTGGAGACGAAAACCGGCTTTCACCAGTTGTACTTTTCCTCTTCCCTTTGTTTGACAGTTACCACTCGGGATCCTCGTCCTGGAGAAGTCCATGGTGTGGATTATCTGTTTGTGACCCGCGATGAGTTTGACACATTTGTTGAAGCGGACAGGTCAGTAGTAATAAATTACACAAGCCAATTGATTCCTATGCACTTCAATTGTTTGACTTCCAATCAAAATTCATATTGATCGTAAGGTCAATGTTTGCAAAACCATCTGCCGTTAAAACAAACTTAGTCAAATCATTTCCTCAAATCGAATCAATATATTTCTGTGTTTTTATTTATGCTCAGCCTCATAGATCAATCCGATTCAGCCAAAGACGAAATGACCGGGCTTTGTCTGGATGCTGTATTAGAGATCATTCAAGCTGGTCAAGTCGCCGTATTCGAGGCAGATTATCGAGTAAGTCCTGTCGTAATTTGACATCGTGAGCCGACACGTTTTGGAACATTGCTATTTGAGAGAGTTCAATGCGTAAACTCCACCAGTTAGCGGCGGCCTGTTGTTTATTCGGTCCTTCTACTGCGGTAGGATTTAGCCATCATCATATTTGTGAGGATGTCGTTTTTTTGAATCCAACCATCGTCCAAATTTACCATTGTTATGTAACACGGCAAACATTGGTCGGCCGCAATCTCCAAATGGTTGGGGTCATCCAAATAGCTACCTGGAAGTTCTGAATTTTCGATTCCGCCAAGGCAACCAATCTACTGCGTTCATGTATTTCCATAAGCAGCCTTTGCATGACCACGGTCCCCTTCCGGAAGGTTGGTTGAACATTCGTATCGGAAGTGAAAACATTTATTTATTTGTCAGAATGGTCTCACAGAGGACATTTCAAACAAAAAAAAGCATAGTGGATAACAAGCTTCTTTTCGGAAAGTCGTATTCATACCAATACATCTCCATATATCACTACTTGAAAATAAAACTGTCTTGGGTCAACACTGCGCAAAATAACATTTACTTTAGAAATGGAGTGTAACAAAAGATTGCCGTTTCTAGATGTCTGCAACACCCGTCGACTAGATGGTTCGGTGCAGCGTTCCGTGCATGGAAAGGCAACTTTGAAAGACCAATACATCCACTTCCGAAGCTTTGTAACACTTGAAGTAGAAAAAAATCTAGTTCGTTGCCTAGAGGACAGGGTAAAAAAGATCTGCAGTGAGGACGCTAGAAGAAGAGCCCTGCACTATAAAATCGATCTTCGCACGCAACGGGTATCCGGAACGTTTAGTTTACAAAATGATTTGGTGCATGGAGAACACTACACAACACCGAGGTTAAGAAAAATCCGTGTACATTTCTTTGCCGTTCAAAGGGGACTCATCAGCTGAGATCATCCAAAAAAGATTATCCGACGCGATCAATAAGACCTTCTGTGCATCCAAGCTTCGTGTGTTGTTCACGTCCAAGCCAATAGTGTGTTTGCAACTGAAAGACAAATTTCCAGATTCTACGGTCACATTCTATGTGTACTTATTTACTTGTTCGTGTGACATAACGTACATGATGAAATCGTTTCTAGTATTCCGTGATTTTATTTTATTTCCTCAGGGTAATTTATTTATTTTTTATTTAAATTCAACCAAACAAAACAAAAAGTGATTAGTAAGTATTCCACAGTAAGCTGTTTACTTGAACATGCTGTATATATGTACATACCAATAATGAGTAGTAGCGTTTATTCATGCACCGCTCTTATTGTACTGTAAACATTCGAAAAAATTGCTCGTGTGTAACTCCTACCATTCGAAATGATATAATATATATATATATATAATATAATATAATTAAGGGCCCACAGAATTTTTATTTGTTCAAACACGACAAAATAGCTGGTGAAACATTCTGAGCAATCATGTATCTTTTACTTTTATTCTCAGTCAACTTTCTGCTTTCATTAATTTTTCATACGATTGTAGAATCTTCCACAAATTCGTACGGCTACCTTAAAACCGTTGATTGTGTTCGTTAAGCCACCAAGTCTGGAAGTTTTAATAGAAACAAGACAATTGGCCATATCCCCCCAACCCTATTCGACCGATCCCAGTTTGTGCTCTCCAATGAGTTCACCGGCCCGCTCGGTGCCCACCACTCCGCGACTGAACAGTACGAATCGACCAAATCGTACTCTGTGGGGTGCGAGCATCGGACGTCCCCGATCCGATATGCGCCATCGATCGGACGAACAACTTCGGCGGCTAGTCGGATCTTCAACCGGGTCCTCCTCGTCAGTAACTGATTTGTTATCACGCAACAAGTTGACAGTGAGTGCGCATTTTCCTCATTATTTTTCTCTCGCTCGCTCGCTCTTGCGAGGTCAAATACTGAACACTATCCGAACAAATCGTTTTCCAGCTAGCCCAGACGTTATCATCTATTCTTAGCAGGACCAATGATCACACCTTTACTTGTCACCGTCACTGGCGTACTCTCTGCTTTGAGGTTCTAAGTTCGAACCCCGTTACTACCACTCAATATTAATGATTAGCAACCTCGTTAGTATGTGGCTAAATATCTCACCTATCTTGCCAATATTTCACTAGGTTCACCCAAGCAAGTTTCAGGACTCAGATTTCCGTTTCTTCTAACTGAACAAAAGGTCTACATAGATTTGAGGCTCAACTATTTTACCGTTAAGCATAAAGCACTGTGGTTTTCATTCCATCATTATGAGATACCTGTGTCCTGTAGCAAAAACCAACTATAATCATTGAGGCTTCTGAGGCCTAAGATGGTGAACCACAGAGCCCTTTGCTTGATTCTTCTGACTCAGCGCCAGCAACTATAGTTTTGCATTTAAGTCAGTTACTTGTGATCAGTGGTGTGAGATAATTGATACTGATTTGAAGTGACTCCAAATTCACGCACAATCCCCAGTTTATCCTATCAATTATACACTCGGAAGAGCCAGACTTGAATTTCACTCTTATTGGAGCTCATCAATAGTGCATATACACCGTCCCGTCCGGGATTTAGACTCTGGATCCATCGCATGAAAGGTGTGTGCGTTACCACTGTGCCAACCAGCTCATACCGTGGCTGAACCGAATTGCCAATTCATGCATGTTAACCTGTAATCTTCAGTCATAGTCAGTCAGTTCATTTGGTCCGAAAGCAACGAAAGGGGACATAGTTAATTATCTGTTAACTCCAATCGAAAGCCTCCCACCAAGTCAGGACTTACATGCAGTTTATAGGCAGGCTTGCCACAAACCTACCAGCCTCGATCCACAATCAGCATTTAACTCATAGTTATTCGTGAGTAGGTTCAGCCATGTCATGAGCTGGTTGGCATAGTGATAAAACACGCCTTCCATGCGATGGTTCCAGAGTTCAATGCCTGGACGATGGGACGGTGTATATGCACTATTGATGAGCTNGGGGGGGGAGTCCAAAGGATAGTCGGTTCATATCAGCTATTGAATCATCAACAATCTTCCCCCACATTTTGTTTCGCTTCACAGGAAGCCCAACTTCAGGACATGTTGAAGACTGCCGCCCGAATGGAGATCACGCACGGACACTTATGTGATTACGTGCTGATCAACGATGATTTGCCTGTGGCTCTGGAGCAATTGTCCGAATTGGCTTACCGAATGGAAACAGAAGCTTTGTGGATTCCACGACATTGGGTTCAGCCGGCCTCGGACGCGCAGTCCGCGAATGATGCGGCCTCAAACGCGGCAACTGCCCCAACCGAGGCCGAGGACAAGTAAATGATAGAACCCTATTTCTCATCCCTCGCTACTAGCCCACCGGTTCCCAATATCCGTATTGCTTTGCATTATGCTTCTTATTAACATTCAATTGCTATTCTTTGTGATTTTGATTCACTTTTGATCTATTGACTACTATTTCATGATCTCCAAGGGCGTGAAGTGCAATATTTGTACATATTACTCGTGTATACCTTCAAGTATTTTACCAGTATACTTATTCCTTGAAACTCATCGAATTCTGTAAAATTGGCTTTACTCTCATATGTTCTTGATAATTTGTATTTCGAAAGACAAATTTATCTTCAAGTATAAAGAAAAATTGAATCTGTTGATTTGTCAACCTAGGACAAATCTGAAAACGGTTAAAGGGTGCGGTAAAAGAAGACCAGGGACGAACCGGACGGTGGGAAGAGGAGAACGAGGACGAGGAAAGGGCGGGTGGATGATCAGAAATTATACACGCAAATTTGTGTTTCCTAGCCATGCGGGTGCTTGACCAACATCGATTTTCAANTTCAAGTGAATCAACCAGTGTTGAGCCGCAGAATCCTCTCGCGGTTTTTTATCGGTCATATTGCCTACCAGAGTGTCGTCGTAGAATTGCATCTTTTGATCAACCAGTGTGTAGTTTAAACTGTTCAAACCGTCCAGCCGATAACGAGCCTCACCGAGTGCCAAGATTTGTGATCTGTTGGAAAGCACGGAAAATTTGAAAAATTATCAACAGGTAACTTCAGATTAACCTGTTCCAGTTCTACGGGCTGCATACGGTTTCCGAAGGTTTTAGGATGTAATCTTCAGTCTAGCATTTTGATTGTATTGCAGTTACGATATAACTCAATACTTTGTTTCCGTGAAATCAAACGGGTCCATCCAAACCATTAAGACTGTCACTGTGTGTTCTATTTTATAATCTAATTTGAAAACGAGTTAACTTTCAATTGGTCACTCACGATGAAAATCCTAGCCTGCTTGACAGCGTCTGATGAGCTCAACAATGGGCGTGCAATGAACTGGGGTATACCAGTGGAAATTTCGATCTGATATAGCTTGTTTAAAAAATTACAATTTTGGGGGTCTCCGGTTTTGTTCCTCACCGTTAGATCTGAAGATTTCACAAATGTGGCAACCTTTTGAATGTAGGATCTTCAAGGCTTGGGTTGGCATGAATGAGTTTAGTCCAGATATTTTATTGTAAGCCAACTCTATATAGCAATAAAAGAGACTTTGGTTTTAAACTGTTTCATGTTGTAGCCAATCCAGTCTCGTCACAGCTTAGTGCGCACACGACAGAGGCGAGCAACATGGTCACGGAAGCGACCTTAATGTCACTGTAGTTGTCGAAATAGGCACGAATCACGAATGAATGTCACAAATGAAGCACGGAATGACACCAACAATTATAGATTGGAATCTACCATGACCAAGATGCAGGAAAAAGGTCACAGACGCATCGCTTTGTTTGCTGAGAGAAATTAAAGGGATTGAATCAAATGTAAATAAAATTATTATTGGTCAAACGGGCACTAACCAATCACCATCCTCGTTCTTCGAGTCACATGGTTTCTGACTGAACTGCATGGTCATCAGTTGATCGATACTGTTGGCCCGTGACCCAATCTCCCGAAACTGGAACGTGCAGCCTCTTGGTTGGCATCATATCGGAGGGGTTAACTCACCACAATCACTTAAAAACCGTTTAAAGATCGATAAAATGAGCCCGCTTGAATTGTGGCACAGACCACCATATAAGCAACAACAAAAACAACGAACTTCTGATATCTCAACCCCAGGCGTACGTAATTGTGTGTTCCACACGTTGTCACCAAGGCGTTCAGATGGAAACCAAATACCAGTATTTGGTTTCTGGTCAACACTACATGTCAAACCTCAGAATCGAATCATGAATGCTGAGGTTAGACGTAAGGCAGCAGACAAAGTCCGCTTCTGATACGGTTTCTTATTCTTCATGGAACAAGTGGAACAGTGCGTACATTGCGCACGTCTTCAAGTAGATTTTCTTCAAAGACAGGATTCATTGAGATGGGTAGTGATTAAAAAATGTAATAGCCATTTAGAAAAAGTGTGTAAAACGCTTTGTTGATGTCGTGGGTACCGCACGGTATATCAGGCTTTCAAACTATTTTCCGCAGAGCACGCCTAATTTATAGATGAATACACCCACGCACAGTTTCGCCACACTGTGATGAGTCAAATCTCCGAGATTAGGCCGGCCAAGCACGTATGCGTTTCACTTTCGGGACGTCAGGTCACAGAAGTCACGTGACTCAAAGAACAAGGATGGCGATTGGTTGATATCCGTTTGACCAATGATAGTTATAATTAAATTTCATGCAATTCGGAAGCCAGTCTGTGTGTCAAACAAATCATGGTACAATATTCTTTATCAAAAGTGAAACGTTCCATGATTGGGCTGAATTCCGCCAGATTGTCCAGGTCAAAGAAGATGAACTTTCGTGAGGAATCCACAACCGGAGCCTTCGGCAAGCCAAAGCCTGACCTGCAAGGCAGTGGTGCGGTGTGCGAAAGCCGCAATCCATTGTGGATCGGTGTCTAGTTCATCAAATAATAGGCCCTTTGGACGGGATAAAGCAACCAAGGTGCCTAATCGAACCGGTGACGACTGTCATAACCAGGAAATCGTGTGTGGTTCGTACGCCTCTTCTTGGTTGGTTTGGAATCAGGCTTTTTAGCCAACTCTCATAGGGGAACTACCAGTGTTCCACCAACCCGGTTATAGCCCAGAATGTCGGCTTTTCGTCCTCTCACTTTGGTGGGAAACACCTCCGCTCCACGAGAAGGCATTGAGTAGGGCTTTTTCAGCAGAGGCCATTTGAGACGCTTGGTCGGAGCATTAGGCGAGGTGCAAGGAAAGGGTGACTAGCTGCAATTCTACACACCCACCGCCGAGCATACTGAGATTTTTGGAGGCATATTTCTATTAGCATATTATTTAATCTCACTGATTACTCTCTCTCTCTTTAAAATAACGAACCTCTACTTCTGTGGCTTCTTTTCCTGCGTCTCGGTGACGGGAGACCACAACGTACGACTCTGTGCTTCAGTTGCCACCGCGATCTGTAATCCGTACCTACTTCGATTACTACACATACCTTTAGATTTCTGAAATGCAAAACCCCACATCTTGATATTTTTACATGAAAAACAGTTTACTGAGTCTGAAAACTGAAAATCTATGAAGCGCTGTACAACTTAATTCCGATGGAAGCTTTTGTGATGATCGACAAAGAGCACTGGACAGCTGTTTGGGGCTGAACAACAATGCTCACTTATTTGTGTTCAAACAGCCACTGTCTAAATACACCCTACAAATATATGACTATAGTTCAGCAAGCTTTCGAAGACCGTTTGACCTACTCCGTCTGTTTAGACAAAGGATAGAAAATTGAGACAATTATTTCCCGAAATGAACTTAAACAAAGAACCANTAATTCTGGAATCATTTCGCTGTACCTCAGCTGATGCTTACTGCAGAATACAAAACAGTTTATATCTCACACTCCCAAATGAACGGCCGCTAAGATTTGCAGAGGACATAGCAATCAAGCCCTTGCTGTATCAGTAAAAGAAGATCTACATCAGCCTGGCATTGCTCTGACGACGTAAACGGATTGTCATGCCCTGTGATATACAAACTATTTTGTTTCC
>UZAN01042676.1:22866-43601 GCA_900618425.1 Echinostoma caproni | reverse complement strand
TATTTACGGTACAGGTGCAAGGCATTTCTTATTTGCTGAACCAGGCATATGGTCTCCAGTTTAACTTGCTGACCATCTATCTGGGAGCATAATCATAGATGAATAGAGACCTAGGTCCATCACAGTAGCGAGAGCTCTCATGGCAGTGAGAATTTGCTTCAATCGTCTTTCAGAGTCACTGAATCTACGTTTTTGTAAAATACAAGCTCCAATTCCTCCGAAACCATAATTTAGAGATGTTCTTCTGTCACTTTCTCCCTGAAACATTGTCATGCTGATTACTTTCATTCACTCTCTCTCATTCTATCCCATCTTTCTATGCAGCCGGCCACAGCCTACGAGCAGAGATTCTATGCATATGACAGCACACGGAAAGCATACTATCGGCACATGCATGGCAACCCGAACAGTCCGCTTCTCAACTTGACCAACACAGATGTGAGTGCAATTTTCCACGTTCCGTTGTTCTTCAAGCATGTGAAAAAGCACACAGAAAGATAGTATTTGTTTGCCAAACAGTTTAAGTCACTGCAACTAGCGTTGTTTTGGTCTGAAGGTCTGCTGAAGTTCGAACCCTAGTGTCGGAAACTATCTCTCGTACTAGATAGCTTAACTGTGTGTCTGGCTCAAAACAGCGCTTATCTTACTCGGGCCCGAGGTGCTCGTGAATTCCAGTATCACAGCTTAGTTTGTCGATTGTTCTGAGCGAACAGGGGGTGATTACGAGGTTTACCCGTCTATTGTTCATTGTAGAACTTTGAACAAACTTAACGACATGATTCATCTTGATACACAAACTACTGTCCAGAACCTAATTCACACACGGTGAAACTCCATATTAGAGCTCGCGTTTTTGCTTTTGCTTTATTCCAGGTACAAAACGAATTGATAAAAGTCATACAATTCTGGGTGAAACATTTGAATATCAAAGGGGTGATGATTACAAATTCCACAAATGTGATTACGGAATTGATGCCGGGAATGCGTCAAATATTGGGTAACATCACGGATGGTAAGTAATATTGTTGTTCTCACTCTCTTTGTGCATTCTGTCGTCCTCTTAGAGGCATCACCAACGCCAAGTTTGAATCATCGCACTTCTCTCTCTGTCTTTTTATCGTTCTCTTTGCTCACAGAACAATTTATGTGGTTTGCCGACAGCCCAACCATTGATCAAGAACTCAACCCACGCAATAAGGTTTGTCTGCACGAAATTCGGATCAATCGGCACGTGCCAACTCGAACAGATGATCTGGTGGCGCAGATAACACAAGGTAAACTAGGCGATGTTTGCTATGGTAATTTCGGCCCAGGACAGAGTTATGCATGACGTGCATACAAATTCCGGCCAACTGTTGATAGATGATGGGTTGACGGAATGAGCTCTTTCACATTTAGCGTCACAACACCTGTTCTTTAGGGCACAGCGCGACTCTTTATACAGAAGTAATCATTATTCTGAAGGGAAACACAAGTTAGTTAAAATGCTTGTTTTCGGTGACTCGTTACCTAATCAATACATAATATTTTCTATAGAAAAAGAGAAACAATAAAAACCAAAGCTAACTGGGGATATTTCTATTGTTCGAATCAGGTTCTCAAACCTGATGAGGATGACCTTACTCTCAGATTCATTCAATACACTTATTTCATGGTCCAGCCCGATTTGGAGCGGGTTGGTCGGTGGGCCGAGGGCCATGGGAGACTGAATGATTTTACAAACTGTTTTTGAGAGCACAGGGAGAATAGACCGTTTGATGAATTTCTACCATCTCCTCATTGGTGAGAATTCGATTTTCGATCGGCTTAGATCGGCCGCCCCTAAAACGATAGAGAACACCAAGTGCTTCATTCAAGCTTTCTTTGTGATCAGTTTCAACGTGGTGTGAAACGACCTTAGTTACCCGATGCAGATAGGTGCCTGCTCTTGCGGCCGATTTACGTTGCAGAACGGGAACACTTAAACAAGTACACTCAAAATTAGGCTGCATAACTTTCTCTCTGGGTTAGGAACGCAGGATCGACCTGAGCATGAATGGGACACGTACTTTTGTCACATGAAACATTCTTCACCGCAGTTATCAGTTTACGGCTGACCAATTCCACATCTGGTTTGCGCAAATAAGGTAGCTAACAAAAAGTATTATTATGGAATATATCAGTGGATTGACAAGTCATAATAAATAAGATAAACTGTGTTCTATTCCGATGCTTACCGTTGGTGTACTTTGACAGAATCAGGTGAACTCAGTTATCAATGTTAATTAATAGTTAGATTGAAATAGAATGAGATGAGAAAACCAATAACAAAATATGGAATAGTTGTCGACTCTCTTGAGCCGTTATTCTATGCACGGAGTTTGTTGATAATGCTCCGTTGAACTTCGCCAGTGCCTCAGTGACTTCCTTAGACATGCTTTCGCCCGTTGTTTGGATCATACCGGGTATCTTCGCCTACATGTTGTCGCCTTGCAAATGCAATACACAGATCCGTACACCTCATATTTGGTGTACAACCTGCTTATCACTATTCTCCATGTGGCCGAAATCGTCACTCTGGGCTGATCGCTTCATTGTGTTAGGTGCGCACGTTTGCGCGACCAATGTCTGGTTAGTTGAGCCGTGTGCACCATGGTAGTTGTGTGCTAAAGCTAGGCTTACCTGCACAACCCACAGCGATGAACAGGAGCATCGGTGAGCAGTAGTGTCCTGGGGGTTATCTTTTCGGAACGAGACGGGGTGACGGACTACACAAATGTGTGCACGAAGCTGAGCGTAGACATGAGTGTCCTAATCGAGCGTAAGCAACTTGAAGTTGTCTCACTCATTTGGCCTCACTGTTTCATACATCCCGGTTGCAGAAATTATTGCGTTCACCAAACCTTGGGGGTATCTTTTCTCAAGCGTTTGGGCAATGCAAACGTCGCTGCTTGTTCATTCACCTACAGTCTGTGAGGTTTATTCTCATCGAACCGACATATTCTTGATGTAAACGGGAAATGATTTTACTTAATATTTCTAGTAAATGGGCATCTCGTTTACACAAATTATTGTAAATTCCAAAGTCTTGCCCACACGAATCATCTGTCATTACGTAACGATTTCAATTCGGATGCCACAGCTTTATTATTCAGTGAGGACCAAATGACCTCTTTGCCTAGGCTTCAGATGAAGGTATTTAGGCTCACCCCATGGGACGTTAGCGTTTTATTTTGTCTTATTTCAGACAAACGGGCTATTTTTTGTTAATTGCTTATGATAAAATACGACGTTTTTGAGCATATATTCCTCGTATTTCCTTTCTCTGTCAAAAATATCAGTTTTGTCTATCTGACCAAATTTCGATCGTTAGTGCATTTAGTACGCTCTAAGATTTGTGCACATGAACGTCCTTATCTTTGGACTGTCCTCGCAAATCGGTTCAACTGTAAATTTTTCCTTGCTGAAACAAATAAATGCGCAATGGCTGTTGTGCGTTCCCACCGAAGACAATGGAGTACAAATCGGTGTTCAATAGAACAAAAACACAGGGACGGAACTGGCACAACACTCAGCGGTTGACAACTACACCGTATGAGCTTGCAATCGGAAAAGGATATCAAATTTTAGATTCTAATTTGCATGCTTGCAATATATCACCTATTTTCTGAGTTATTCTATTACTGCTGTAGTACAAATGCCAGGATCGCCCCTCGCGGTTTATGTTACTCGGTACAACACGTTAGAATTTAATAGTGAAGGAAAATAAGCACAAAATCGTGGAGTATTTCTTTTTGGAAGCATTTATTGATAACTGAACGATATTGGTATGGTCACGTAACTCAGCTGGTAGAGTGTGTGTTGTAGAATAAAAGGATATTTGGTGTCCAGGGGTGAGTGCGAACTGATGGTTTCACAGTTTAAGAAAATAGTTTGTCATCCGTAATCTGCCAAACCACAACGACCTTGACACGTATGTTGTGAACGTGAAGAATGGAGACTTCGTGAGATACACATGCACGGAGGCGTATGAAGGAGATCACGGAATTAATCATCAGTTGCACTTGAATACGGGGAAAGGTGGAAACCACTTTGCACAATCGCAAGAAAATGTTAACTACGGGAAGTTTTTTTTACCTAAGGAAACGTATTTTGACTAAGCAGGAATTTGTTGACATAATCCAAAGTGAAAGATTGCCACCTAATGGGTGAACTCAGACGTATTAACGGTTGTTCCGATCGTTACGCAAGCCAGTGGTATGGTGCAGTTAGTACATCATCATACGATAGCGCAACGTGGTATGCAACAAGTATATGCCTTTTACAAGTGGAGTGTCAAGTGGCTGGCCACTCTAAGTATCAGAAGTCATTCTTTCTTCCACTTTGTGGTTCTGAAATGCATTCTTTCTGTCATGATTCACGTTCCAAAATGTAACAAGGCGGCGAGACGGAGCAGAAACGCGTCAGTGTCTGCCAAATGCCGAAGAGCGAAATCATCAAAATGTATGAGTGCAGTCACAAAAAACAAGATATCTCATTGGCAAATAATCCATTCGGCTGTGGACAGTGGTGGTAACCTCCTGTTTGGTATCGCAGGGGAAAACGGAGATCTAGAAGCTTAAGTAAATCGACTGTAACAAATGCTACACTGCGCACTTGCATGCTTAGGCCCGTTCGCGTCAGTGAGAATTCTGTTGTGATGGAGGAGAGGGATGAAAATACAATAAATGACGTGAAAGATGTCTCTACTTTGTATTAAATTGAGCAGTCAGTTTTTAAAACTATTAACCATGCGCTTTCGTGTACCGATGAGAAATAATTACAAAGTTATGTCTGTTTAGTCAGACCCATACATTTTCACATAGTCGTTTTACGGCGACAATTCGGTAAACGGGATGCAAATATCATAATGTGTCCAAAGGACACAATTAAAATGTTATAAAGGCACTACATTATAAGTAATTCACTTGCCTGATCCCTTTCTATGTCTATTAGATAATAAACAAACACCTGTTTGTGTATTCAAGAGAATTTGCATTTAACTCACAATTACTTGTGAGTATTGGTGCGGGATAACTGACTGTCACTGAAGACGACACCTGAACAAATATTAATTAGCAGTTCGGTTCAGCCATGGTATGAGCTATTCGGCTCAGTGGTAACGCACATGCCTTCCATGCGATGGGTCCGGATTTCAAACCCGGAATGAGTCGTTGGATGTTCACTGCTGATAAGCTCTGATAAGAGTGAAACTCGAGTCCAGTGCTTCTTAGTGTATGGTTGAATGGATGAACTGAGGATTGCGCGTGAAGGTGAAGTTCGAAGGATAGTCAGTTCAAATCAGTAAATATTCAGGAGAAATTGCGGCTTCACCAAAAGCCGACTGTACAGATACTAACTCCCCTGGTGTATGAAATACTGTGTGCGGGTCACGTGATCGACAGATGCGAATGGTTCTACTGCACTCCTTTCTACATTTCTGGTTGCATATGCTCGTACCACAAGCTGTTAAATTGATGGGATACTGGTGAAATCGTTAACTATAGATATACGTAATTCGTATTTGTCGATACTGTTTACATCACAGAGTGCAAGTCATATGCTTCAAAATGATAAAATTTCAAGGACACATGTGAAGAAACTGTTCCTTTAAGTATTCACTCGATCCAATTCTGTCATGAACGTGTTGATATTATGGAACGCTATGAATCCAATTCACATAATAATAAGGCTTCCATTTTGTATACAATAAAGAGTATTGTAATGAAAATTGGAGGTAATTAAAAGTGTAGTAATCACCCGTACACTAATTTTATCGATTCAGCATTTGTCTGCAAACCTGTTGATCAGATAAATGTTTCACTGAATGAATTGGTTAAGTTCCATCAGCCTTTTAACTCCGTGACTCGTTTTTTCTAGTTGATTGTCTATGGAATAAGGCTGTCATATCACCCAAATTGTATAGATCAATCTCAGCTGCTTCACCTTGCTGCGACATAGAGTTTCATCTTACCTTTTGTTTAATGTATGCGTATCAATAGAAAGGATTTATTTATGCTTCATGAGGAAAAATTCAATAGTCCTTACAAATTTATCTTAAGATGTTGAAAACTCATAGAGATTAGCGTTCCACTCGGGTGGTCAAAGATTAAGACATAGGAGGTATAATGGAAATTGATGCGTGAATTGAAAATCTAGGAAACACTGTACCACTGTGGTGGTCACGTTTGGAATGTCTTCAACCTAGTCACGATTCCGGGGAGAGTGCGAGGATGAGTGAGATGCGATGCCCGCCAGAGGCTCGCCAAGGTGGGTTGTTTTATAATTTCGCGTAAAACAACATGCAAAATGGTCTAATCAGCAGCTCAATGGTCCAGTGGTTAGTATGTTTGCGTTCTACCCAATGAAGTCCCGGATTTGGGCTCGAATTGGCTAAATGATTTCGCACTGTTGATGAGACCAAGGTCAAATAAAAAAAACTGTCCAGTGCTTCCTAGTTTTTCATTTCAGGCTCTGTACACGGTGAAATCCAATCCTCCAGATATGGCCATGTATTCATTGGTCAAAGTGGGCCTTTAAGCTTAGACTCTTCTCGAATGCCTTGGGTTTCGTTGGTATCTCGGCCGGTTTACAGAAGTCCACCTGGCTCACTCAGTCATGGACTTAAATGCAACGCGGTTTTGGGCGGTGTTTTGATTAGGAACAGTCATGCCACGAAGTGTAGTTTCGAATAATCTTCTAGTCGCTGGGATGTATACACTAGGTTGGAAGACAGTGAAATATCTGGTTTGGTGGTACTAGTCAAATGGACGCGGTTCTGGTTTCCATTGGATTTTATGATCAATAGACTGGAGTTCCGTGGGTAAAGCACTATGGGAAGGTCTGTTGGACAATGAAAATGAGCTGTATTATTGGCCTTTAGTTTATTGAAGAATCCCCCATATTCCAAATGTGAACTGCTCAGGAAAAGCTATCGATCTCTCGATTCATAAACTGGTTGTATCACTTTTCCAGTGTATTATTCATTCACAAATATAATGCAGTGAGTCACCCATGTTTGGAATTTATTTTCATGTTTAAATTTCTAGTTTTATACTCTTTTCTGATATCCGATTTCGTTCGTAAACGTCATATAATTTTCAACTAGTTAACTAGTCAAATAGTTGCCTAGTCACCTTGTGTCATTCATTACCTTTGTACTGAAACAATTACAAACAATACAGAACACTTCAAACGTGATTTGCATACTAAGGTCAACCAACACACTAGACATTGATCGATCCATACAAAGTTTGATAAATGGATTGAAATTTCCAGTCGACTCGTCACCGACAGCAGATAGGATTGCACCATAGCTGACAGTGACAGATGTTTGAGAAAGAAATGTATTTTACCAAAAATATTAGTATGAGCATAACTGAAAGCTGATAATCCTATTTAGTTGTTCAGATCAGTTAAGATTGTCCGCTGAAGCTCTACCGAGTGATTTCTATAGGTGAACATGAATCACAGTACACTGTCTACACTCAATTGATCTCACAGAGACGCCTGTATATGAATGATTATAATGAACAAGAATTGCAAAAACGATCGTCTGAGCAGGGGAAATTTGTGTAACGCTTCAGACGCTGATTAGATTAAAACCATANATAAACATCGACCTAGAGCTCTCTAATCCAGAAACTTCTGCCACAAAACTATCCCAAAGTCTTTTTGTGGTGATATTATATAAAAAAATACCTCATTATATTTGAATGACAATTTTGTGGAGAACTGCCACCAACTATACAGAAATTGAATAAATGGAAACCCCAATTGTTTATAACCAGCTCTTTGTAAATCCATGACATTGATTTCAATTCACCGACCCGAGAAAACCCATGGTGTCAACACAACGTGAAGGGATGGACAAATTCCAGACGCCTTGAGGGGCATGTTTTTTCCATCCCTTGAAGATTGTACTAAATGAACAACCACGCCAGAATAGCTTACCCATTTGAGAGAATTCAGCTTGAGTTTTTGACTGAATAGCCTTACCCACAAGGCGGTAAGGTGGCGATTTTAGTTCGCTATCCGTTGGGAGACCAGTGTCCAGTCAATCGAATAATAACTCTTCCAGACGGGGCTTCGATTGTGACGGGTAAAACGTTACGTGCAGAACTTTATCGGAAACAAAGCAATAAAGCAATCCTTCAGCCATTGAAATGTACTGTTTTAATTCAATAGAGGAGGGATTATTTTATAGATTACAGTTGCATGAGGGCAGGTCGAAACAGCCTAATTGTTCTGTATTATGATAAGCAGCGTGGTCGAGTTACCGCGTTTTAGGATGATGTTTATTTGATTGTTCACAGTGCTTCCAGTATCTGATTGGTCTTAACAAAATGGGATGACCGGTGAAAAGGGATAACAGCCGGTATAAGGAATTAAAAAATGGGGTCTAATACACCTAAGTTTCGGGTGCCCACTAGGCTCCTCTATCCAGTCAAACCGGTGACCATATATCTAGTAGACTTGGGAATTGTTCACGCACTTCGTCATTCGTGGTTGGGAATCTATGCTTTCCGTACTATCTGAACGAACAATAGCTCTTCAACTCTTTCATTCACTCTCATCCCAGTGCAAATACACAACTAGAGAGAAGACAGTGAGTAGCAGTTCCCGAGCAGATACTGCGATTGCAGGTTATTCTGAGACTCTTTGAGAAAGTCACAGACGGGCAAACCTGTTAAACGAAACACTCACCCCAGACCTTAACAGGGAATTAGGAGCTCATTGTCACCGGTTTAAAGTTACATAATATCCTTCTTTTATCAGAACCCATCAGTAACCTTCAAATATGCATTGACGGCGTTAATCATCTACAATATCTGCAACCGCCAGTTTCCATAACTATGGCCTGTACGGTTCGCCTCTCCATCTGTTCATCACACAGTGTTTCTGCAACTGGTCTATATTATCATTAGTGGGTGATTGTCAGTCATATACAGAAGAACAATGAACTGACCGTAAACCGTTCCAACTTTTGCACCGCAATATCTAGGAATGCCGTGTTTCACAATTCGCAGCTTCTCTAGATACCGAATGCAAGCCATTTCATACAATCGAACTGTTTTCAAATACGTTTTCCGATCTCACGATGACAGTACCGTAAAAAGATGTGCTTCGAGGTGATAAAATAATACTTGGCTTCTTTATTGAAGGAGTTATATGTAGAAAACCTGGAAATAATTCCATTCTGTGGGGTATTCTATCTTGTTCAACCATGTTGATAAAGTTTTGTGCTTGTTATCTGAAAAACAACAGCAGAAATCAGTTTTCAGACATAATTTCATCTGCATTGAGCTCAAAATGAGCCCCATGTATCGATGGGTAATTTTCCGATCGGTAAACTGATGAAAAACGACGAAAGGTTTGATCTACTCGATTTTTGTCTTCAACTTATTATGTAATACCGGAATCGAACAACTCCGTCATCCACTTTTCAAAAACTACAGAAAGCTCTCTTCTGCACAGTTTGCTCTGTGAAAGAAATGGTGGAACGCACATTGAGAGGAATGATGATAATTATATAATATTTTCCCCGTGCGAGCTTCGGAGTAGCAGTGCATTTTATATCCGGCTCTCACGAGCGTTAGTCAATCGGCAAAGTTGGTTAGTTGTTGTAATAACATCAGTATATGATATTTTCAGTCACTAATACTCAGTAACGCATCACTTTTGATTGATATTTCTCTCAAAAATTGTAGACGATACATTCCCCGTGCACGGGGAAATGAGTGAAAGGACAAAATGGAATCACGGTTTACTTGAAAACTTTATAAGCTATTTGTCTGATTGTTTATACAAATGGGATTTATTTTTCTAACCATGCTTCATATTCCGACCATGATGTAGTATGTGAGCAGGAAGCTTTTAACAACTGACACAGTTGCGTTTGTTTATCAACTCACGTTTTTAATATTTTATGTTCTTTTCAGGTTGCGTGCCGTTAGACAATACAATAATAGTAATAATCAATAAAAAATAATACTAATAACAACAATTTGATGGGGACACGATGATTAATTATTCCACACTTGAAAACGTGATTGTAATCAGACCACATGAAGGAACATGGAAATATATTAGTGAGTAACTAATCTTGTTGCGAAATTCACGGAGAGGAATTAAAACAAATTCATCTAATGATGTGTCAGCTCAAGTAAATATATAAAACACAATCCGCGGAGTGTTCTGCCTTGATGCACTCTCATCTTTTTACCACTTGTTACTATTCTCATATTTCGAGTGCGGTGGACTTATTCACAATCCACACGAATCCATGAATCGGTAGAGTGTACCATTATTTTTCCGTTTCCCGCCGATCTTTTTCCAGTTATGAACAATACACAGTTCTCCACCTGCAGTCCGATCTGGCAAGTGAAGATTCTTTTGGACGATATCAAGGATTTTGAGACGGTTCAGCGCTTGGCCTACTTTTTACCTGGCAGCTTCTTAATGGTTGCTGGACAAGAAGTTGATCTGGTTAGTTAGTAGAACATGCACGACGATTTTTGCACGCATTCCACCGACCTATGAGTTTGTCTTTTGTTGAATGAAAGCATTCGGTTCTCTTCAGTTGGTGCATCTTGAGACAATTGGTCCCATGTTTGATGGAAGTGTGCATTTAGTCAGACCCTCACGAATACTGCACGCTATAAGCAAAACGGAAACTGGTGACAGCAATCTATAATACAATTCCTTATCAGGAATGGGGCAATACCATCAGCGATGGTCGATAGCACATCATCGGTGTTCCATAGCTCACAACCAGTTGGGAAAAAAATTGGACTTGCAACTTAACTACTTATGAGTAAGCACAGTGCATACCGACTGTTTAGTATTCTCGGTGGCATCAGACAACCGGATGGTTCTTCTACAACACGAGATATCGATTAATCTATATTTAAACGATGCGTACGTAGAATGAACACATTTTCTATGGCGTCAGACATCAAGCGTATTGAACGATTGTACCTGTGTTTACCTGTATCCCAACGTTGAGGGTAGAAAATCTTACAACCATGCTGGAATTACCTAATTGATGGACGTTGTCACTCAAATTCACGGCCGTGTACTGCACCTGAGCGCCACAATGCCATCAACAGCATTTATCCGAGGTGGTATCCAACATCCTGTGTTCCTTTTAATCTGGTTCACTGACCACCTTATTGGGAAATCCTTGGCGCCCATTTTAAAATTCTAATATCCCTTAAAACCGTTTAACATGGCAAAATGGAACGGGATCCAATTCGCCACCTATTATCGATAGCTCGTTAAGATTCTGTTTGGTATTATTTGTGGTGAATGACAGAACCTTCATCAGTGATGGTCACGGAGATGTGTCCACTGGAAAAGAAACTAATGAGTGTGCTATCTGGCGTTATTCAAAAAAGGTCAGTGCTATTGTGTCGTGAAAATTATAAGTACGCCTAAAAGCGTTGTGATGGAACAGATAAATAAAAATAAAAATTTAAATAATGTCGTAGGACCATTGGAATAACTCTATTATGCAAATTTATAACCAAAAATGCAAGGTACTCTTGGTTGCAGAAAAAGTTTCATCTTTTTTCCAGTTGTGACTTGTCTACTGGCTTTCGTTCTNGGGGGGGAGGCTTCTGGTTCCATCCTCAGTGGAGCCATTAAATTTATACTGCGGATAGGGTCTAACAATTTGCAAAAGACAGTTTCATAGTGCTTCTCATTTTTCATTCAAAGTAATGTGCAAAGCGCAACGCATACCGTAGGTCATTTTCACAATGGTATTAGATGCTGGATTACCTAAAAGCTGTGGCCACATTCATTTGTTAGTGTTGGAATTAAGATGTTCCGATATTTATTCAAACTTAGTCGGCCATGAACTTCAAGCATGATTTTCGATAACGATACTTTTGTTTATTCATTCATAGCAAACGTCAAACAAGGGTGATCTCTTCGCGTTCACAACTATGTTTGAATAGTTCGATCCTCGACTTTTGCCACTTATAAGCACTGATCGATTTTCCATGGCATTTGAAAAAACCCCACACATGATAACTCTGTTATGAGTTAACATTCTGTAACGTGAATTATGACGTGGTTGCTTATAGCTTATGAGTGAGATGGTTTAGGTAGTATTTCCTAATACACTATTCACTCCTTAGGAGGCGACATTCAATTTTCAATGCATGATATTTCGCTGGCCAGTACTTGTTATTTCTCTTCCTTAATAATAATATCACATGTATATATAACATAATATACAAAAACGCAAGTGGCCTTTTTGAATTAGATATTTTATGTAACCGGATATTCGGTTTCAAAGTGTTCAGAATGATTGTTATCACTCATTATCAAATAACTCATTTGTTTCCGGCCACCGATGTTGATCATGATTAAATGTTCCTTGCTATCCATATTGGTTGACTATGTCTATGCCAAGCTCTACACCTGAGGTAATATCCTATCACTTGGTCTAGGATATCGTTTGTGGTGGCCACAATGATTAGGCCCAACCGAGCGGATAATTTATATTGTGGTTTATATGTGGAATCNTTTTGACCTCACAATTATCTAACTTCTCAAAATCACAAGTGTGAAACGTTTATCTACTAAAGTTTTTGTTTCACACTGCTTAGTATCGAGAAAATGAAATATGAATGCTTTTTTATATTTTGGTTATGATAAATGTGATAGGGAGAGAGATTCATTTGACATGTTTGCTTGTTAAAAACGAAGTTGATTCATTTCTGTCAAATAAACATATTCAATTGTATCGACCGANCTACGGAAAGAACCGCACAAGTCTAGATGCAGTCAAATCATCCAAACCGTGACCTCGTCGATCGAAACGAAGCTATAGGGAACGCCCACGCCGATCACTGTATTCACAATCGATAATTAAAATGTGCTGAATATATCGTTTCGCGCTGAATTTATCTAACGGACTCATTTGATTAAACCGCCTCCAATAAAATCATTTTGTCTTTGTGTAAAATACATCTCTTGCATCACGTGATCCTCCTGTTTATATTGAAATGGATACTATGTGGGTAAGGAACAGTGCCGCAGCATTGAATAACGGAACCTCCTCACACATATACACAAATGCAGATGCAGTACATACTACTGGGCTATCAGTAGTTCGAACTTTCTATCAATAGGTTCGCTATTTTCGCTTGTAGAAGCTGATACAACACGGTTACCGGTATAGCTTGAAGAGTAGTCAGATTTCTTCGCTTGAGAAAAATTATTATACACGTGAAATCCGCTATACACGGGAAGTTTGACGGCAGTCTGAGGTATCCGTTGAATTGCATTTGGATGGCCACATAAACTCCTGTACCAAGTTCACAAAGGGATTCTACACGACGCTCCTCATGCCCTGCACCTTGATTTATCTTCTAGTCGTTTCTATCCGTCCACGCGCTCCATCTTTTGGCATTTATCTTCTCTTATAGATATTACCTACGTGGCCCAATTCTTTATCAATAAAGAACAGGAAATAACTGAATCGGGTCATCGTTTGTATGTGTATGAACTGAATTTTGATGACATGTTTGCTGAATGTATATATTTTATTCAGTGTGACCACCAATGTGCACATTTTTGCCTGGAATGTTAGCATATAAGATTCCAAAAGTTGCACATGCACAACCAGTATGACATAGGGATTATCCCAACGATTATCACCATACATAGTTTATGACATTAATAATTTAGATGATTTCGATCTGTATTTGAGTCAAGTCAGGTGATTGATAAATCGATCTTTAAGGGGGTCGATGTAATACAAATGCTTGTGTACACGTTTATCTTGTAAGTAGAGCAATTTTGTTTGTCCAACTATTCCGGTTTCTCGAACAGCGTGTGTGTGTGTGCTTGTCTGGGTATGTATTTGTTCTGTTCAATGCATAGTAAGACTCGAAAATAACCACAGCATAGTTGTAGGACGATACAAAATGTCAGATGAAATTATTGCCAGACAGGTAGGGAATAGATTAAAATCAGAGAGTAAGCTACCATATACAAATATTTTGAATTACTTCACCGGGAAATCGTTTTTGGTTAAAAATATAAAGAGGCAAGTACGACGGAAGACAGGGAGAATAAAGCACTCAATGCATACAAGACAGCCTACTCTATCCGCATCAATAATGATCTGTTCGATTATGGATGAATGGAAGTTTTCTGTTCAATTGATCCTGAAGAGCAATAGACGACAATCTGAGATAAATCTCTCAAAACGGGCTTCATATTGTATGATGCAGACACCAACTGTGACTGGTCCATGTGACTAGAATTTTTCAATCAATAATGTTTGATATCAATTGACAGTTTAAATCGCCTAACCTGTTTCGTTTTGATCCCGATTAGTGGCTTAGAGAATAGATAGTAATCATGCTTGGTAAGTTGGTTCGCGTGTCCTGTTCATATTTACGCACACTGCTCCAGGTGTCTTGATTACATATGTTGAAGAAAACTTGCAAATGGTGGTTCATTTACCCCTTCATGTGTTCCAATCATACGCGAAATAATATCTCGAGATTTCTTCATTTGCACAAATTCGCTATATAATTTTGCATGGTCGTAGATGAAACCCTTACAGGTTTTGAAGTTGTGATTGTGTGCTGCGCCCTTTGTTTTGAAGAGTACGATGCAAATTCGTTTACATATTGGAACATAATTTTATGGTAGCGCTTTCACGAGTTACATTATTGCCCCATCCAGTTATAAAAGTGTATACTAAATTGAATGAGAAAAACATGTTTCGCTTAAATCAGTGTGATAATCACCAGCATATACTGTTAGAAGTGGAGGATGTCGTGGATTGTCAAAGGTGAGAATGAAGGATGACAGTGAATGGGTTTGACGAAACAATGCCCAAGATTCTGGGCTGTTGATCTATATACCACTGCTCTATAGTAAAATGGGCATACGTGTACCGACGTACTTTCACTGAAGTATCAGTTTGTACGAATAAAAGGACTACGTCTAACACTGATTGCCTACAAGTTTGCCTACTCAAATTTATCACGGGATTAATGTAGCTTGGTAACCCTCACTCCGTTCATTTTGGATAGTATCTAAGAAGAGGCAGTGCACTCGGATGAGGTCTTGTCCCCTTTAAGAAGAACTTCGTCAAGGTCACTAGGTTAATTTTGAGAGTACAAACAAATTCCATTCAATAAAGAAGAGCGTTCAGCTCAGGCCAACACTGTAGAAAGCGTTTTTCAGGTACTATGAACTTCCAGGATCATTGATTCATTGTGCAAATCAAGTGGATTTAATAAGCAGACCGGAGTACACAAATTACACGAAAAGTTGGAACGAAAATCAGTAACCCGTTACCAGTTTGTCAGATGGCGATTTTTCTGTTTCATTTTTGCTTCCCACTTAAAACATATCTTTATTTGTGAAACATTCAGCCACAATAACGCTCTCTCTGGTTATTCCATTCTCTTGCGAATCTCATTCTATTTTAAGCGGTATTTTGTCACCAATTGGTCCAGGGACCCCGCATGTTCAACTAAAGTTAACGTTGTCAATTTGCCCCACGATTAGATAAATGCTTTCTTGCCTGAACGAAAAATCATTGGAGTTTCTGTGGCAAAGCTATGTGAATACAGCGCTGTTTTTGAATGTGACTCTTTGGCAAATCCGGTATTAGGTTTCCGGTCGCTGTTTTCAAAAGGCGTTTTGTTCTTCAATGTCGGACATACTGAATCAAAAGACAACATATCATTACACTGGTGTGAACGTACGAGCCTAGTAAATAAGACCACTAATGTTCCTTCGATGCTTTAGGGATTAACTCTTCTTCTAACTTTCACAAGCGTACATATGAGAAAGCGCATACATATCCGAGTCAGTTTATCCGTATTTAAAATTTATTTCTAGATGCCTCCCACATTAAAGCAGTCTGCGGTTGAGACCTTATCAACAAGCTTTCTGCTTGGAAATGAAGGGTTAAGCACAAAAGGAATCGACACAGCCAGCCACCTTTAAGTTCATAGTGAGTGAATGTATTGGGGCACATTGAAAAAACTTCCCAAATCATTTATTGTTTTCAGTGTCGCATTCACAGACATTATTAAATTAAACCCATCCGGACCAGTCCAGACTATTCAACAGCCGTGACGGAGGCGTGTTATCGCTTTCAAATTGTGAAAAGCCTGGTTCACGTCACTGAGATGAAATCCAATCAGTTTTACCAGATGGCTGCAATTGGGCGGGCGCCAGATTTGATGACAGAGGTAGGCAGACGGTTCTCTTCGAATTGTATTGGACAAATATCGACTAGTAGTCCACTCACGTGTCCGTCCTCTTAAATCGCAAAGCAACAGTCTGGTCCACTCCATCCACCACTAACCTGAGAAGATAGCAGCGTAGGAATATGCATATGTTTCACTCTTGCTTAATTACAATGAATCTGGTACCCTATGCACACAAATTTGATTCAAATCTTAATTGTTCTATTCTGTAAACTCAATACATGCTTTATTGGGTAAAGTAAGGTATCTTCGAGTCTACCGACCGAACAATAAACGCAACAAGATAAGAGACATGGACTGAAGTTTAAATGAATATGTATTATGGATTGCATCTGAGTGTTCAAATGTGTTGCGCATTCGGTGATGAAAGATTGTCTGATCGACTGGGATAGAGCTCTTTAAAAGGACCGGGCCTAGTTGACGTTTCGGCGTATCAAGTAACAGATTAGTTCTGTGATATTCTTTTGATTGGATCAATTATCTCGTGTCTTGCAAATGTTTCATTTTGGCGTCTTGAGCACACCTGTTCTTCTTCCGGGTAAGAAGGACACTGTATATGTCCAATCATTTACAGTGGTTTAGCTGTTCATAGAAAACTGATCGAATCGTCACCGTTTCCTCAAAATTGCAACAAATGATCAATTTTTAACGGAAAATGACGGTAAGATAGTCAACACAGCACAGTGATATAGAGAAAAAGTACAAAAAAGAGAAAGTGAGTTGATATATGCGTAAAAGTATTTTTTAAGTCTTATAGTTTTAATTCCCCTTCAAAGTGCAGCTCCATCTATTTGAAATATCTCTCTCTCGCTTGATCGGTCTCAATCTCACAGGTCACAGGTACAACGGAACTGATTCACTGGGGTTGGGGGAAGTACACAAGTTATGAAACGTATTGGCCAAAGAATAATCAACTCACACAGGAAGGTCGGACTCGTTTACAAAGCTGGACCACGTATTGGCAAGCCGCGTCCGGACTCAGCTTGCTAGGCACGGCAGTCAACGCCGGTCATCTGGTAATTATCCAAGGTCGTCAAAACGAAGATCTTTTAGCCCTGTATCGAGACTACACAGCCGATGGGGACAGAGTCTATTTTGTGGTGAGCTTTCAGACCTTAAACACCATGGTATCGTTTGGGCCAATATTTCACGACCTAAATTCTCCCACAGTGGACGTGGCTTATGACACAAAAAGTATGTATACCGGACGGCGTCAGTTTGGAACAACTCTGCTGGTGAACAATGAAGTTTTGCTTCTGTATTATCACTAACCAAATCCCGCACGCGCGCTCACACACACAAATACTCATTCGCTTTGTGGGAAACGCACACGTACTCAGTGTACATGTTCTGGGACCGGAACGTGTCAACCCTGTCCCCAACGCCCCTTCCCCCTCTCATGCTCCATCGTCCCACACAGCTGCGTATACCACCACAAAGTAGCACGGCAATCCTCCCTACAATACCTCATCAACCTCCGCCTCCAACCACTCAGCTACTGATTTCAGTGTACATATTTATCAACGGTGAAAAAAACAGTTATCTATTTTCTATATTTGCGCTTAACTATCAATATTTAATGAATTGTCGTACAGCATGAAATTCTTTGAACAAAAGAAGTAAATGATTTTGATCTATTTTGTTTTCTCAGATAGTTTTTAATCAGTTGAGTTGAGGAAATGAATATGGATGGGTGATCTAAAAGGTTGTCTGTGCTGGTGCGACCCCATCGATCCATTGTATCGCATTGTGCCTAAGAACGCTTTTATTTTCATCCATTCTCTCCGGGATTGACAGAATGTGTCTGCTGTCTTGCTCTTTCTGATTCTATCCAACACATATTGAGTCAGGTTTATCACTTAGCACCGTAAATTGGTATACAGGAGCATCAGTAGCTCTGAGAACCCGAAGTAGGCATTAACTAAAAGACCCAAGTCGAATGATCTTTTTCATTCATACAATTACAATTAGTAATTCACAACTGCAGAGCACTACGGGAAACTGTTGGGTAGGGCAAACCCAGAAGTATGAAAAAAAAACAGATTTTGACTAAACTTTTAACATAGACTTTCACTTGTCTCGGAGATACTGATGCATTAGTATGCACTTGTGTGACGTGGCTTAAGAAGTGAGGAACAGACGTTTAGGTCTATGAAATGAAACTTGTTAAAGTTTTTCAAATTACCTCAAGAAACCACGTACTCGAATGGTGTTTTGAAATGTACTCTAGTTCACTTCCGCCCAACGTGTTCTTTATTCTTTCATCCATTATCATTCGGCTGAATGTTATTTCACTGTCCTTGATAACTTAATGAAGAATCGGATTCGAACTTAATAACAGAAAATCAGCAATGCTCTTGCGGCCTATGTAGGTCACACGTTCACAATGAGACACGATGCTCGCACATGAAACAACCCCGTGCTTTTCATTCACCAGTCTTCAACTGTTCTGACTATCCCGTTAGTCAGCTGAACTCCGTGCGATTTATTCGGCACGAGAGTTCGTAAGNATATGCCTGGTTCAGCAAATAAGAAATGCCTTGCACCTGTACCGTAAATAGTAAAAATGAAGGAAGGAAGTAAACAGAATCTTCCGCTAGTGCATACAAATGTACAGTCACGGCGGTGCGTGTATTAATCTTACTGTTTTTATATCACTTCCAGGAGATGGGTGACAATTCTCTACTCTCTGAATATGCTGTATTTGGACTGGGGTTGTTTGTTAATTAGGTGTTTTGTCTCTTTTTTAAGACTCGTCAGCGGTTTCCACTAATTTTATCTCCCTGGATGAGATCCACCCGTTGGTGGTGAGGGTAGCTCAGGGTTTGTAAAACTGCAAGCCGAAAATTCTTATCGAACAGACAAAATTAAAAAAACACTTGAGGATCTAATGTGGATGAAGCACACAAGGTGAAGTTGGGAATTGTCGCTCATGAAAAAAACCTGACATATATGATTTTGAATGTTGTATGGTCTGTCTGTCGAACATCCGGCACCCATGAAAAGCCAAACACATGAACATTTCAAAAACCATCAATGGAAACAACCAAAATTTTTGCAGTGTTGGCCACGTGTTTTTTAGCAAGGCAGTGATTTACATATATATATATATACATATTTATACATATATATAAATATATATAAATACAGGTATTGACCAAACTCGTGCAACATCCTGATTTTCATCACATTTGTTCCTATAAATGCTCCGTTCTTCCAGCCTCATTCACGGGATTGCATATGATATTGCCCCACATCGAACGCAACATATCTGATAAATATCCACTTGTTTCACTGCTTCTATTAGCCACATGCCATTAAAATGTACAATTTCGTGATCACAACAATTTTTGTTAATGCATCAGTTGTAAGATAACAAGGTCACAGTAGAAAAGTGACTGTAATTTAATTATTAATATGACTCATACACGTAAAACAGGTATTGCACTTTCATCTCGTCCACTTTCCATTTGCTTCTCTTAATTTCTGTGCATTGGAGGCAGTCGCTTTAGGATGGAATTCACCAAGTTGACTGCCAAAAAGAATTTGCAAGTTTCCTCTAATACACCGCACACCCTTAACACCGGCGACCTGCGGCAAGGCAGCTGACTTATCCCTGTTTCTGACAGAGGGAAAAGTTTCTGAATAAAATAAAATCGCAGCTGCTGCGCGTTAATAAAGCGAATTTGACATTGAGATCGACCCCTCTAGAAACTGCAGAAATGTGAAAAAGTAATATTTATTTTGATCCAACCGTTTTCTATCAGCAAGCTCAAGCGAGCTGATATGTGAAAAATATGACTTCCGCGAATGCATTTTTCGAGTGACAGTTATCAAAACCCTCGCTGTACTTATAATTATTTTGCTACTAATTCATAGACTCCATAAGCTAAGCTTAGTTGTGGTCTCAGGTTAAAAGAATGCCTCTTAATTTTTTTCTCAAGGCACACAGTAATGCGAACGATATATTGATTCGGAACTACTGGTTTGCTTTGTCACAATCATGTTCAAATTAATGGCAATTACTTCCTTCAAACGATTAGTTAGTTATTAATCAATTGCCACAGAGAAAATTATACTGATTTTTGTCATAAACTTGAATCAACTGGTGTTCAGCTTTCAGAAACACTTCTGCAAGTCATTTGGTGATTTTATTTTTCCCTTCGTAAGTATTTTAAAGGGGAAATTCGTTGTGTAAATGAAGCGTAAACCGAAAAGCTAGGAAGTACCGGACAGCTGTTTTGACCTGGTAGGGCTTCATTAACAGTGCGAATCCATCGACCCAGGCTGGGGCTTGAACCCGGGACATCACAGACAGAACGCAAACATGCTACCCACTTGTTTGTAATGATTCATCTACAGGCTAATAGATCACGATTTACGTAAAAATGTTGTTCCGTGGTAGAAAATATGACAAAAATTGGAGGAGATCTAATCAACATTCCAGTTCCATGATGGGAT
>UZAN01042676.1:9549-22860 GCA_900618425.1 Echinostoma caproni | reverse complement strand
TAGGGGGATGGCAGTGTCGTGTATGGTGTTGACCATGGAAGACCGATTGTTCTTGCAAATGGCTTTTGGGAGCATAGGGTGGGGCGGGGTGTGTGTGTGTGTAGGCCGATTCCGATTGCTTCTGCTTTGGCCAGAATGCGACTCCTACCCGCATTAGATCGACGGCTGCGAACCACCTAGATGAATCGAAAGACCTCGGTCACATCAACCATGTGGTTTGACTCCACTAGGTTTAACTGTTGATGATTTCAATCACTCCAGGTCAGGTGATGATCGCGGAAGCGTTCATATAAACGTTTGCTCGTGCGGACAGTATAGGTTGGAAAATATCAAGCTATGCTGATTGTATCTCCGTTCCATTATAAACAGTGATAATAATTTGCTTGGCACTTTTGCGAAGCTCATCTCTACTGATCCTAACTTTAATAGACGTTGATATGCTGCTTTCCTGGAAACCTTAGGACTGCACACAGCAATTACACAGTATGTTTAAAAAAATGTTGTTTGAACCATCCCTCTCCGTCTGCTCCCACACGAAGGGGGAAGAGAGAACTGTCGACCTGGTGTATGATGAGCATAAAACAAGGAAAATGAGTCCTTATGCTAAGTTGCATGTGTGTGATGAAATGGCGTGGATGCCAATTGTTTTCACACAATGTGAAACAAGCCAGTGTGTAACATAGTGAAGCCAATAGTGGTCGTCTTGTTTTCCGACTCATAAACCGAGCATTAGTCTTGTCGTGAAGCTCTTGAACTCGAACTCGGGTACATCGATTTATTCATTTACTTGAGTTTCATACGTGCTCTCACGATTTTCCAGAAACCCTGAATATATCAGGGAAGCCAAGCATACATTCCCAGTTCCGCAATGTATTTTTTAAATAATCAATCAGTAAGTAGACCGCGATAAATCCTCACAGAAGAGATCAGTAGCTTTAAGAATAACTCTATCGGGCCATTCAGATACTTTATGACGGAGTAATAGTGTTTTTTACCTATGCTCAAAACGGTAGTTTATAGTCCTTTTGTATCCTGAACGTTTACGCACTGAAATTCTGGCTGCTCGTCGACTCAAACACAATCATGATAGTCGCTTTGGTTAGAATAGATTTTCCACCAGTTATGATAAAATGATACTAACTCTACCTACACAAGTGAGATTACACTCTTGAAAATTATTGATTTGTTCAGTTAAAATAGACCGATAACTCATGACTGGTAAATAAAAAATGAAGTTTCTGAAATGGATAAGAATGCAAAATACAGTTCAAATGTGCTCCGATGAAAAAAGTAATGATTTAGGATGATAAGTTTACCCCTATTACGTTGACATTCTAGTTTAAAAGGAGAATTAGATTAGCAGGAACGGTGTTTTACGGTTTACAACTTCGCAATTTGAAAAAAGAGCTCATTGATCCATATAAATACTTATTGCAGTAGCTTAAACAGTTCTCAAGAAAAAGAATCTATAATGGTCTGCGCTTATCATATTTGAAATTGTCTTCTGTTTGGTTCGTATGCCATAAATAGCTGTATACAGAGAAAAGGGTTACGTCTGTCATGAATAATAATGATAATTGGTATGCATAAAGCCGTCTTTGAACACCAGTTTAAATTGAACCCAAAGAATGTTGATGTTTAATGTGTGGAAACGGTATCTGAACATCTATCATATGAGACTAGTTCAATGCACTTAGAGACAGCCTAAGCATCCCAATCCTCTATTCAGTAACGCAGTGCTTTCCGCTTAGTATCGAGAAAATTTTCTTTCTAGTCTATTAAAAAAGTGATAATTCATGATGGATCACTATTAAACCATTGAGTTAGATTCACAGAGGCCACTAAATTTGAAGTAACCCGCTTCTTAAATCCGTTTTGTGTCTCAACATTTGGATGCTAATCTGACTAGTTATATTCGAAATCCTCTAAAATCATTTACGTAGTCCGTGGCAATCATTTCGTCCCAGTGTAAATCGATTTGTTTAACACTGCAAATGGTTTCTCAGGGACTGGTGAAACCGGGTTGCCAAACGAATTACGCAAACCAGAAAAATTGAAACAGTTTCCGGGTAACTTGCAGGCTGAGCGCACGGGCTCGAACGGGTTTGTTATCCGCACGGTCCCGTTCACTCTAACCTCGTAGTGCACGCCTGGGGAATAAACAGATAAACGTTTTTCGTTTCTCCTTTTTTCCTCTTCACTGCTCTCAAACATTCCGTGTATACTTTGCTGCTCGTTTGTCATTTGTTCCACGTAACTTCTGTCGTAACGTTCTTCTTGTGTTTTTCGTGTATTTACAAACAAAATTTGCATAATAAAATCAATAAACTACTGCAGCGGATTTAAAAGCTAACCAAACTGTACTTTTCACACATTATTGGAGGAATTATAAATAATAATTCACAGAACTGGTCAAAACATGAATGTTATGATGCAAGCTGGATTCCGGGAATGCTGACGTGCTAGACATGCAATCACACGATTAGCCACCAATAAATCTCTGAAGCGGTCTAGGTGTTGGTGCATCACTGGGGTTTAGGGTGCATAGAATCAATTGATATTTGTTTTCTCAGTTGATACCAGGGCTCGTGAATACACACTTCTCGTGGTCTATCGCTCAATCCGCACAACTATATGGCATCTAGTCACTAATTTCAAAGTCCAGATCGATCAATAATTTGGCATATTTTGAGCCTATTCCGTCTCGTTTTGAGTATGAGACAAATAAATGAATTCCGTGGTATTTTTGCAAATATTATTTTATTTAACTACTTTTTTGTATGAAATAGTAATTTAAGTCTTTCATATTATTCGGTGATTGTTTCCTGCCCAATCATTTGGGTACGACAACCAGCGTATGATTTGTGCCATATAGTTATACACGCTGGGAAACCGGTTTAAAAAATCCAACAGTCTGACATATTTATTGTCCGAACACGAGCGAGGTCACAACGTCTAGTTAGCTCTTTCTTCAAAGGTTTCTGTGAACACATTTGTTCTGCCGATTACCTCATCAGTGAGTAGTGACTGGAAGTAGTTTAGCAGCCGTTGATGATTGTTGATTAGCATTTGGCGATCGGTCAGTAGTCTCGGGTTTTACTTCATAACCAGTGGTCCAGACAAGGAAATTAACTCACCTTTCTAAAAGACTTCTAATGCACAAAGTCAGAATATCCCTGAAGATTGGACTCAATTGCATGATTGGATAGGCTGCATTGAGTCACGTGAAATTTCCCTGCTCGTGTATGAAGCAACGCAAGGAGACAGTTTCTTATTTTAATGGAAATATTACCCCATTTAAATGCAATAGAAATCTTTGTGATGACCGAGAAAGTGCACTGGACAACTGTATAGTTCTGTTTCGGGCTCGTCAGGAGTACACACTAACAAGTCAAGTGGCTGGAATATATCTTCAAACGGACTGTGGCATTGTGTATTAGAAATCTGTTGGATTCGTGTGTTTATACTCCTCTAAGACGTGAGTGATAAAGTACAGACAGTGAGTCTTATGCGATTTCTAGTGGTTGCTGAACGGTGGCCACAGGTTGCTGACAACTCGACGAAGGCCACTGAATGAATGTCACTGGCTACTGGATTGCAGGTTAACCTATAATGGTGACATGGATTTGAGGATCCCTTCAAAGATTACGTTTGAATCACGCAATTTCACATTTTCGGATATAACTTTTGCTTTTGAGTATGAGATATAGGCGAGAAAGTAGAGCCATGCTAAAAGATCATACAAATTACGGCAGTAGAAAATATTTCTTTTCTTTTCTTCTTTTTCATTTTACTTCCTTTTTTATTGAATGCACAAAGATACAATTTTCAGGATAGGGGAAAGCGGCCAATCAGAGGGGCTGCCATACAACACACAAATGGGGAAAGTCAGGCAGTGGTGGTGGAATTCGAACACTCGTCCTCCGGGGTGATAATTTGGTGACGTTACCACCGGGCCACCACCGCCCAAAAAGAGAATCCGACAGTGAATTCCAGTAATGTCATCAGTTGATGAATATGATTCTCGGAAGATTGAAACGTATTTCGACAGATGTTCTCAAGTTCTCCTCTCTCTCTGGATGTTGAAATGGTGATTATTTTAGCGTATGAACCAGAAAAGTACACAATCAATTAACTTTCTAACAGAAAATTCGGCATATTTCTTTTTAACTTAAGGAAAGAGAAATTTTCCACCGCTGATCTAATCCAGTTTCTTGCTTCCCTAGCTGGGAAAATGTGTCCCAACTGTGACGGTAAATTCGGTGAACACGCTTGTCCTTCGTGCGTCACGTGGTTTTCCTCATTTTCTTCCGGATCCCAAGTTTGCTTGCAGTTACGTACTTTGCGTTTTGCTTATATGGCAGACAGGATACATCCGGACGAATGATTGCTAGAGTAATAAAAAGTCAAGGTGGATAAACCAAATGTCAGTAGCTTGCCTCATTCTGTGTCTCCTTTCCTCTCTCTCTCTTTCACTTTGAACTTTTCTCTCTCTATTGCTCTGGTACTTTCATTTATGCACCTTAACTAGAACTTACACGTAGGTGTGTCGTTGGTTGTAGAAGTACCACGGAATTCGTTTAACAAGCCTACCATACGAAAAAGTTTGCAGTACATTTGATAGAAATAGTGATACCATGATTTATCGCGTCAAATATTTGAGAAATGTGTAAACACACATGGATTGTTTGTCAACAAAACCTCTGGATGAGAAAAAGAACGACCGAGCAAAAACGAAAGTCAAAACTTACCAGCCAATCAGATCGATCGATTAGCGTACCGCAGAATCGTCGCTACCAGACGGAGGCGATGTTGAAACTTTCTTGTGTGGTTGTAGTTTGACTTTCAGGAATCGGACTTCATTATTTTAGAACTGTGTTGGCCCATTTAGAATCAGATTGCAACCAGACGAGGGTTTCACAATGATAAATGAGGGAGGTTTATATCTAGTTACAATTTAAATGTTACGTCTTAGAAACCTTACAGTGCGGGTGAAACCGCATACAGAAGATTTACTCAGTATCTTTATAAAATGAATTTTGGATGAAAACCGAGTAACACTTGGTTCACTTCAGTTCTTCCACTATCTTCATTGTCTCTTTATTTGCCGAAATGTTCCTTTTAACAGTGATGTGATTTGAATCAACGGGTTTAGCCGTAGCAAACATTTTGATAGTACATTTCAAAACAAATGGCAAATAACATTCTAGAGAGTGTCATCCTGTACAGAAGTTACATCGATAACACCGTAGTTGTCAAAGAAAATTCAGGAATAAGCAGCGATAATTATAAATGAACACAATAGTCCACATCTAAATACATGGTTTACAATGAAATTAAAAGCCAACAACACACTTCACAATGAAAAGAGCAGATGGCTCCCTTTATCGAAAACAAACCTGGACTAGCCGATATTTACACTTTGATAGTAGTACGCTCTAGAGCGTGACGGTGATTTTGTTTGGACGTTATTTGACGTGATAAGGTGGATCCGGAAGGATGACAGAAAGGAGAAAGATGTAATAAATCTTCGGGAGATTGTGAAGTTTTTTACTCAGCCTAGGAAACCGAGAATTGTGAAAGAAACAATAGCGCAAGCCCCCGAAATTACGGGTCACGTGCCTTAGCTTCAAAAGTGACGACGTAATTCGCCTGCTGAAATTAACGACCGAGATCGGCAATCACTGGAACCTACCATTCAGCTGATTCCACAGTCTTCTATCGTAAATCCAGAACACCCACACACCCCGCTAAAAAATGTCTACCACTAAACGCCAACTCGTAGCTGATCTACCAATTGTAATGTGTGCGCAGTGCAACTTACGTGGGCAGAACAGAGCAAAAATTATGTAACCGGGAGATTGAGCATATTGCAGATTGGATCCAAGGTCAGATGAAGTAATCGAGTTCAAAGGCGCAGCATAGAAACGACTGTCGAAACCAGAAGATTGTTTTCAGGCCTAGGTCGACATCTTGTAGTGAGAAAACATTCCATCGACTGAAACAGAATACTTTCGACTGTCGACGCGTCACGAATCGCGAGATTCCTAAGGTCTGTTGAAGTGATGACGGTGTCAATTAAAAGTACTTTATTTTAGCTTGTGGTTATCCTGTTGACATGGTTGTCATTTCATTCCTTTCCCTCTAATTTTGCTCTCTTTTAAAATATTTAAATTAAGTTTGTTGTTATGCTAAATCCCTTCATAAGCATTGATTCATGTTGAGATGCAACGAATTGCGCCCATACATATATCGTGCAGTATTGCCACATGGTCGTTTCCTTGAAACCCATATTTATCGTTGAGCGATTCAATATTACGGAAACACCGAACGTAGGATAGAAAAATAACTTTGATTTGGGAAAGAGAACTACACAAATGATCTGTCGTTCTTGGATCATATACAGAAAGAAATGCTTTTACAACGAATAAGAGAAATTTGCAATTTTCGACTGCGCAATCCAGTCTGACCGTTGAGCAACTCTCCGAAGAAAAGAGAGACCTCGGTGGTTTCTCATCTCTCAACTGTTAACGTTTCAGCGAAAAACCATCTGTTCAGCCCAATTGGTAAGATGCGAATTTAGAAACACAAATTTAATTTATGATATATCGATGACCTAAATTTGCTGTACGCGCTTGATTACGTAGGCACCGAGTAATAGACGTTTGCCATAATGAACCACAAACGTTTTCTCACCATTTTACCAAATTCTTATGTAAGGGTTGTATACTTCACAATCGATTTTTCTTTCTAATCAAAGTCAAACTTGATTTTTCCGTTATTCAATGGATTGGAAGAGAAAAGAAAAATACTACCAGCTGTTTCCATTGTATTTAATATTCTCATTGGTTGTTTGTAAAAACCAATTTGAACATTACAGTGAACTGACGGTCGGGAAGATTAGGTCTAAGAGAGTTAGACCAGTTTCAACAGATAACGTGATATAGATCAAATGAGGTTACGTAATTTGACCGGCATTGCTCTATAAAATGCCGAGCGATTCTAATTCAGGTATAACCTAACGACTACCTGCATGAGTTAACTGGATCAACGACTTTATTCAGTTGTCTTGAGGTTCTTCGCCTCGTTGACCGGTTTAGCCATTTGAAACTGCTTTGAGACATTCACTAGCATAAAAGTTAGTTCGATCTGGCAATCTGAGTGTCATTGCAAATGTTCGTCAATCACTCACGTCAAAACGGAGCAATACTATGTTCTATTGCACCATTTTGTGCCCACAGACATATCCAAAGCGATTAGTGAAACCCACTGGGACTGATGATGTAAAGAACATTTTTCGCTATGGCTTTGTCCAGCAACACAGCGTTTTGGGCTTCGTTTTTCCTGCTTAATTATAAGGTTATTTTACATCGTGACGTTCTAGGAGAGTTAGTGAAATGGATACGTCTCTTACTTTTTACTTGTCTACCAGCAAAGTAAATGAAATTGACAAGTTGTGACAACATAAAGGAAGACATTTAAACCTATAGGGGAGACAGTCCAAAGTTTATCGTAAATCCCTGGTAAATCCGAAAGATTTACACGAAACAAACAAAATACAAGAATAACTGACTCAGAATATAAAGTCCAACTTTTATTCTCCGCTTTAGATGATGTAGCTCTGTCTCGATGATTTTGTGTTGTGGTGCCGTCTTGCTTTGTTCGTTTCACAATTGTTCTCTTCTCGCATCCGATCTCATGCTTCACGTAATGCAACAAAGATGTTTAAACACTAAAGATCTCCAATTTTCAGCATTGCCACTATGGCTATTTTGTCGGAACTTATTTTCTTTCCTTGACGTGCTATAGCCCCCTGCTCTACCTATCCACCTTCCAACGCCCACGTGCCCCGGTAAAGTTTGGTGGGAAATGAAAAATCCGATGAGGGCTGGGAAACTGGAAAAACTGGAATGTAGAATTTTCGGCAGCCACTGTTGCTATTATTGATTTTTGTTCGTCAAGGAAAGCAAAGGATTTTGATAATGTCAGATTTTGAATGTAACTTAGGGAACGTAGAGTGAATCGGTCAATGGAAGTCTACCTTTTGGATTACAACAATAATTCATCAAAGGAGTACTGTTATTTTTTTAGATTTCTTTGGCTAACTTCAGTGTGGCAACTACAGCCATGTTTAACTCTAGCAAACACATCAGCGTGTCCCTTTTTCCCTAGAAACGTTCACTTAAAACTGCTTTTCAAAATGAATAAAAAATGAAATAGCAAAGTTCACTATCATAACCTTTTCATTTTAATCTGATGCACGCAGTCAATTGCATGGGGTAACCCTAGAACTCCATAGAAGTATTTTCAAACTGTCATTTGTTTTTCACCGTACACAACGAATTTCATTGAACGGATTCAGTTTGTTCAAGTTCTACAGCGTTGCCGATCGAGGAGTCCAGCGTCGTCAATGTGATCACCAAATTAGTCTACAGTGCCGGTGAGAAGTATAAATTTGATGCTAGAGCTGAGAATTTGAGCCCACGAGTATGTGGCAATACGTCAAACAATTTGTAATTTGAACCATAGTTCTAGATTTTACCAATAAAAATTCAGTCTGATATAAATGATGTTCAATCAAGACCAATAAAAATATTGGATAATCGTTTTACCAGTGTTAGTGTTGGCCAGCCGAGCGAAATGTCTTCGTAGAGCACATCTCCACGGACCGTATTGTAAAAAGCGTTCATTGAAATATCTTGTCCATGTAGCGCATCAGACGGTTGTATATGGAAGAGAAGAATACAGCCATCTGATTGGCTGATTTGAGTTCAGTCAGTCACAAAGGCAGAGACAAGGAATCACGGTTAAACAAACTGTTGGAAGGCTACCGGTAGGCAATGTTAAAACTATGGAGGCCAAATCTCAAGGGAACTCGATCCAGAGTGTTAATCAGGATAGGAGTGGATTGATTAAAATGTGGATTAATGTTGTAAGATGAAGAAAGGTGAACATATGTTCCGCAATATATATGGGAAATTATTGATATGATGGATGACGTGTGACGTAATCGCACAATTATAAGTTCACAATTGAGTATATGGTGGCTGATGCAGAGTAGGGGCAAACGTAAATGGGAAGGACCTGCGACCTGCATTATGCACACCGAAGTAACATCTAAAATCCCCGGACTAGCAGGTAAAATTCAGGTTTGAAAACACGAACTGCACTTTCCTCAGTTGTAGTTTATATCTGCTCTCGAATCCATTTTAAATATTTAACGGGCATGATATGGATTGTTGTGAAGGTATCCAGTCTGTTCATGGCATATACGCTATCTACAAGAAGAACACTAAAATGAGCCATGGTAAATTTAATCGTTCGTATCTGTAGGAGGCTGCAGAATAATACTCATTCACACCTTTTTAATAGACCAATAGTATGGTTTTATTATTCCGTATCACTAAGGGTGAGACTATATAGTCTGGTTGTAGAGTTCCTGTCGAAGACATTTCACTACAGTAACGGCTTTGAAGGAACGGTGACATCAATGTTCTTGCTAGGAAAGACCTAGTTGTCCATTTTGCTTTGACTGTTAATCAAATCCATGGGACCTTTGGCTTGTGGTACTTGCTCGCCAGAATTGTTTTCAGCCCACCAAACATCTGTACTTATATTTTATATATGCGAAGTACCTTTACATGAATATATTTCACTTGACTTCTCATTTGGGATTTCAACCCCAAAAATTCGTCATACTGGGGCCAAAATCGTTATCCCCTCTTATTTGAAGCTGAATTACACTACAATGCTTCAAATGGAAACGGCACCCTTATCTCGCTTGATGAAAGTTTAGCGATATACAATCGATTTACGATACGTAAAAGCTCTCACTGAATGTTTGACGCCACAACCCCACTCAAATCCTTTGTTGATGTAAAACTGTGCTTCTTGATGTAATTTCAATGTGTTCAACTTTGTTTTATGCTGTACAATGCTTTGCACGACCGTCGCAGTTCCGCTTGGTAAACGCGATATGTGTTGCATGACAAGATGTCGACAATGTATAAATGGTACACATCGTGTGGCTTTTCACATTATGTACACAACCAATGAAATGTTTATGTCTAGTAGATAAAACAAACCGGGGCCGAATCGGTACTATTCACTAGATTAGTGACGTTTGAACCAAATATTCAAGCGTGGTTACTAACTGAAAGTGTGTTGACAGAGAAAACGAACAAATTGTTGTTGGGATCATGGTGGGTAAATTTATGCACTTGTTAGGCACAAATATGAAACTCACCTGCAAGATACGAGGGCTGAACACGTACGAGGTGCAGATGACCGGACAAGTAAATCATTAACTGTAATCTGTTGTTAATATTGAACAGTAACAGCAAATCTGAATCAAATATCAGCAGCCGAGCACAGGTCACAAGTCATAAGGGTCGTTATACGGGGACTGTAAGGACGAAACACAGTCGATGCCATTGGAAGGTGCTGGTTTTCTGTGATAAATCGAGGACATGCTAATTTGACCATTGTCATTATTTCTGTCCATACTTTTGTTCCTTAACTGATCGCTTGTATTAAAGGGGGCCTGAATAACTATCAAAATCTTATTCTGGCTACACAGTTTCAATTCTTTAAATTTGTTTTGTGAAATTTGAGCACTGAATGTGCAAGAAATAGATGTGACTTTTTGTTTACATTTGTCGGTCGGAAATGTGCCCAGGACAGTTGAAGCACAGAAAGCGTCTCTCACGACTGGAAGAGATTTGTTTATCAGAACCGGGCAATTGTCAAGTGCATCTCGTGATAGACCATGTACGTATGTGTCATACCACCATTGCTGGCGACCGATCACCAAGATAGGTAGCACTGTGTGTTTTCTACCGGTGCAACTTAGGATCAATTGATCGATGAATCGATTCCCAGTTGGCTGTTTTGTCAAACAATACCGTTTTCAGTTGGTTGAATGTACACAAACGGAGTAAAGTGGTTGTTGCAGTCATCTGGAACAAATTAACGGAATTATTTAATTAAGTTTGAACTCAAATAAAAATAGCTTCTCAGAATTAGAGTTTTAATTTATTGCGAATCTTACCTTTATTTCTTTGTCTGGCCACAGACTCTCACACACGATGCTGTATTCCTAAATCCCAAGGAACAATGATTATTGCCGAGTTGAATCGATAAAAGTGTTATTTTGCCCTATCAGATAAAAAGTCTGTAAACAAATGACGTTTCCTTTTGTACAGCGAGCACACTGAGGCGTGGCAATTTGGCAGCAACCAGTGGATCGCACGAGGGTTGTAGAGGGTGAGAGAAACAGTGAGCCGTTGATCTTATACCAACAGCCATCCGCGGATTTACCAGATGAAGTACTTATTTCTCAAACTGTTGTGTCATTCAAATCAGGCTGAATGCAATTAAACTTGTTATCGATAGGTTTGAAATGTTGCAATAATTGACGATTGGAGTACAATGATCTGTTTTACGCGCGTAAAACGTTTTCGCTTTCAAACGGATAAAATGAGACAAGGGGTTTATTGGCGAGTTTCAGTTCACATTTAGCTGAATGTTGCATACATGCAATCAATTGTGTGGGTTGTACCGGAACAGAAAGCAAAAACCCTACACTATGTTAACACTTCCGGAATCACACGTAATCGCCTAGTCTTGATTGATTTACGCGGAAAGTCTCCAGCTAGTGGTTGTCTGAGAGTTTGCAAAAGTTCTCATACAATCTAAATCCTTTTTATCAACATAAAACTGTTCTACTATCGAATAAAATGTTATTCTTCAAACGCAATTATTGTGAAGTAAAACAAAATGAAGGATTCGTTAGTATGTACGTGGGGTGACGCACCGTTTTTTACTGATAATCGTCAGGCAACTGTGCCGAACTAACTAACAAATTAATGGAATGCTCGCTTAAAGAGGTTTCAAAGTTTGTATGAGTTGGTCACTTCAAAACCAAATAAACTGTCTTTATCACTGTAAGAGGAAAGAAAGACAGTTGACCAAAATAGAATTTCTGTGCAATGATACATAGTCCGGAGGCTTTTCAATAGGTTTCATTAGCCAGGCCAGGGTGATGCCTTTTGTAGACTTGATCAGTGACCTGATGAATATCATACAACGTCAAACAAAGTCCAACAAGAGTGAGCTAGATCCATCTATTTTGAACTGATTCTGTTTACTTCATTCATCACCCTAAATTCTTCCCACTTCGGTTCGTCCAAAAGCAATTTTGTTGATGAATTCAGCTTTTCGTTAGATATTATACAGTAGAATGCAATGTGCAAAACGAGGACAAGTTGGATATTACACTATACGGCCAAAAAAGCTCCACAATTGTTGCGAGACTGGTCAATCAAATGTAATTTTTAGCGATCGCAACCATTAGCTCATAGACGGTTATTTTATTGAAACGGCAAGAGTTTCCATGGTGCACAAGCCCTTCCAATTGGTAGTATTATTCAGGGTACCTTACATCGAACAGGTTATTATTCATTTCAGATTATTTAAAGCAGCTTTGAATTATGTTGTTCCGATTCTCACCGGTAAATTGTTACAAATTGTATACCGACTATGATTATATGCGATCATGATTGTTAATAAAATCAATAATCAACCGTTTGTATTCTGTCGTACCACACAGGCTATTAATATGCAGCATACCAAACCACATACATACACCATTGTAGAAAAAACTAAATTGGTTATTTGGAGTAAGCACATTTGATTCAAAGAAAAACACTCACTCAAATTGTGTATAGTCAGCTATTATGTAGCCTAGGGGCAAGGATCTAAGGCTATCAACTGTATTACGCGCGGATCGAGTACCGGTGAAAATATCAAAAGAATTCACTTCTCCTGAGTATGTGATCAAGACCAAAGCCGCTATCCGATGATTTGACCAAGTCAGCACATAGAAGGATCAATAGAAAAAGATAAGAGAATGAATGCTAATAAAGTTCCTGTAATAAAATCCACAGGTAGTCGAGTTAAGTCGAGTCAGGCAAATACTTTGTATCCTAAGGCGCACATACACCAACTACTTAACAATCATACACAGCATGACTAGAACGTCACAAAAAGTGAACTGGAAGCACACGTTACAAATAGGATGAAAAAGTGATTGGCGAAACAATTGTAATTTTCAGATTTTCCTTAATCAGGATTGGTTGGAAATCTGAAAATGCTGTGAAAAAGCTGCTGGAACTTAGTGCGTCTGTAAAAATGCTTGTGGCGGGATTGAGTGGAGCAGTTGTGTGAAATGCCGATAAAGAGAAGATACGAGGACTAAGCAAAACGTTTCCGGATGCACAAAAGGTTCTACTTGTCACATCTAAATAATCA
>UZAN01042675.1:16963-43937 GCA_900618425.1 Echinostoma caproni | reverse complement strand
GTCTGGCCATTATGGGACATTTTCAACGACACGAAAAAGGAAACGGATGAAAATTATCTAGCGTTTGTGGTGTTCATTCCCAGCATAAACACACAGTCTAGTAAGCGGTGTGTTCAGGAATTCAGCTCGATCAAAGCTATGGCGCAAATAAGTTTACTCGGTTTAATTACTAAATACCGTGCTCGTTTGTGCACATAACGGTGTATAAACAGAGCTTGGAACGGATCAACTAATAGTATTGTCTAATAATACCTGGCAAATGTTCGAATCCCTAGCGAATGTTCTTTATCTAACTTTGCCTCAAACGGTTAACGATCACTAGCATGTTTGCAACTTTGCAATGCGCAGAACTAATTAGGGTGATGAGGTACGCCTACGAAATCTAACTTGAACATGATGACCTAGTATATAAAATAGTCATGTGTGTAACACGTTCCCAAGTGGACTTAAAATTTTTTTGTTTGCGTCAGTGCGTGTAAACAAATCATTTGGTAATCAGGTGGATCGGAATTAAAATCAATTAAAGATGTAAATGAAACTGTCCTGATTCAGAAAACCAAATATGCATTATATCAAGACTTGATTACATTGTCATAATGTGGTTGACACAGATTAACCGAATTTGAGTTCATTAGACCTTATTGATAATTGCACAAGGAAGTAAAGATGTGTTTCAATTTAGTAAGGAGCTTAAAATGGTTGCATCTTACAACCATGTTTTACTACCGGATCGGGTATTTGATATTTCACACAGAACGCCTATCTGTTTCGCCATTTATCTTTGAACGTCAAGACGATAAGTATGGCTATTCCACATCGTGCGTTTTACGCTATTCCCCAAACGCAGTTGTGTGCGGTTAAATTTGAGTTCATTTCATCAGTTTCTACAGCGCTGCTTAAAATAGGGGTCGGTATAATTTTTTTCGTGTGATTGTAAGTGTAATTTATCTAAACCAATTTGTAGGTTTTCCCAATACTTTATAAGGTTGTTTAATCGTCGAGCAGCCCATAAGGCATCTCTTGTGATTTCACTCTGTTGTTGCCTGCGATCGGGTGAAACGTTTACCGCGCATCACGTGTTTGACCGTTGCGGCCTGCCACCACACGCACGGACGCACGTCATACGACTGACCCGGTTACAAGGTCGATCCAGCGAATCAGAGGTCAGTATTGATCTCTCCTCATTGATTGGTTCGTTAACTGCCCAGCGTGATGACACTCCTTTTGGTAAGACTTGCGCCAGTTCTGTGCCTGCCTGTCTGCGTGTTGACGCACTGCTTGCTCACCGGCTTACCGATCGGCTACGTTTGCGTTTACATACTGGAAATATAATTACAACTTAATTCTCTACTTGCGTACTTATGGACTCATACGGGATACAACACACTCCACTTAATATTTTTAATGATTAATAACTGAATGAATTGCATTTATTTCATGGAATGTATGTTTGCATAACTTTTCACCGAACAAAACCACATGCTCGTTCGTAATCGAATGACTCAGCTGATGTTTTTTATATTTCAAGCCTACTCTGTGTTTTTGGTAGCCACTGCTCAACGATACTGGTCCTCGTCTCTATCAGCGATGACTGTATTGGGAATGCACCTGTTCAATGGTGATTGTGTCTTTATCCTTCGAGAATTTATCGTATTCCAGTAGTACCGTTGTGCGCTTTGTGCACATTCGTCCATGAAGCGTGACAGGTACTGATGCAGAACGAAAGTGTTTATTTTATCCGATGAGCTCAACCAAGCCAACTTTGTTTAAATATTTGCTAAATAACTTATAGTTTTATGACGCAGTGATTCAGCGGTTTATCCAACTTCCTCTGGTTGAAACACCAAAAAAGGGTTTGTTTTTAGGACACCTGAAATACTAGTGACTGAAGGCGCACACAATGGGGCTGATGAAATAATCACGTGATTGGTCCATGACCAAATCGCACAACCGCCACCGAAACTAATTGATCCATTTTTAGTTCATGTTGTATTCAGTTCAGCTTACTTTTTACAACCATTAACCATGCACTTTCGTGCGCTGATTTTGTGTGCTGTCGACTGATTCGAAAGCCGCGTATCTGGTATAGGTCTGAAAATAATCTACCGGTTAGACAACGTGCGATCATCGAATGAGGTTTCGGTGCAAAGAATCTTGACCATATCAAAGCAAAAGTGTTACATAGTCCATTGTTCTACCGTACATGCCTTGGTGCTTTTCCTCGATGCAACGATGTGAAGTATTGCCTGTATGATACGTGTTTGTAAAGTCTCTGCTGAGCTGCACAACACCGAATTTACACTTTCATATTGTCTAACTGTTTATTCATTGCACCAATCATGGCAAATTGATTGGCACACCGAAGGTCGAACGCAAGCCATTTTGGAGTGCTCAGAGATCACACTAATAAACTTGAATGAGTAAGATAGTCACACTTTAAAGGTATGGCGGGTCGATTTAATGAGTTCAACGAAAGAAGCAACCTCCAACTTTCTTCCGCTCCACTGTGCACTCGCAACACTGAGAAGCACTCAGCTGATATCAAAGTCTCTTCCGCCGTTTCACTCTCACCAGTCCTAAGAGGTTTTCCAAACCATTAATTAAGAAACTTCAGTCGCCTGCAACAAATCTTATTACCTTGATATCTACTACTGATTTGAGTAGTGACCATATTGTTCTTCGTTGGATCAATCAGGGCAATCAAGGCAAGAAATCTGCATGATGATTAAGACGGCGACGGCATTTCATGTCTAAATACTAATTTAAAGTTGTCGATGCTACCCAAGTATTGGTTTTACTTTTGATAATCAAATCAAATTTTAACCAACTATGACGATGTGAACATCGTTCAGCAAAGGTCAGTCAAAATGTGAACATGCTAGACTCAATCTCATTGATTGAAAATCTTCCTCGCAATCACTTTCATCAGAAGTGACAAAACAGTTTCCCTGGAACTGAATATTTCTGAGTTTACAATACAGTGAGTATTGCCCGTGCTCCTTTCGGTTAATGGGATGCATTAGTCTCTCTGTATCTCAAAATGCGAGAATCATCTTTAAAGAAATAACACCAAAATTACCGATAAAATTTATTGTCGGTTACCAAGGTATTGTGAGTAGCATTTCATACATGTCTGTCTGATTTTCCAAAAAGATATTCCTTGTTCTCTCTCCCTTATACGCAAAAGCATACTCACATGCACACTTCAAGGGATGCTATCCAGTTAGGCATTCATTCTCCAGTATGTGCCTCAAACTGAACGACGGTTTCAATTTAGCCTGGCGTACCTGCGGCAGGGGTATTGAAGCAAGCTTCGTTGATCTCTGTGAATCTCATTCACATGAATGCATTAGTAAAATTTTAATTGTAATTGTATGAAGATAAGGTAATTTTCACCCAGATAGCTCGAAGTACATACGCTTCGTCAACCATTCCAACTTGCAGCAACCTGAAAGAGAGAACTGCATTATTTCCGTTTTTTAGGCTTGCTCTGTAATGAATCTTTAGTGGACTGACTGCAGGCTGTTCCCGATGGCTGCTAGCGAATCTCATCCGGTCAAATCGCTCTAGGCATCTCTTTACAGCTTATTAAAATATCTGTCTTCTTACTGGTGCTGTCCTCTCTTAAGTTGCGGAAATATCAAGCACGGCAACATATACTCAGTGAGTTATTCATTCTGTACTGTTCAAAGTTCACGGATCGGCCACGTGACGATATGCACAACACATGCCCTCACCAGTGTAATCTGCGAAGCTTGACCACTTGCTCCAATGAGCGACGATGCGTGGTCTCAGCATTGGTCGTCCGGTTGCCCCACCAGACTCCTGCGACGCAGATACCGACAGGTTATCATTATCATGAGAGTAAGAATAAGCATCATGATCACAAGGTCTGTTGCATTCAACTATTTCCTGGTTAAACGAGTGACAGGGTTGGATACAGGTGAACACACATGCGAAGAGAATCATTTTTGAAGAATTATAACTGTAGGGAAGGATTTTTCTATCTACACCTCGGAGATGTGGAGTTTGAAATTTTCCATTAACCAACGGTGACAATTTTTCTCAAAGCATGCTCCTACAAAGCAGTAAATTTCTTTATTGGATTCAGAAACTGTTTTACCTTTGAGACTCAACATTCTGCCTAGAAGCTGTTCGTAATGCAAAGCTGATTCATTGGCGTAGACAATATCTGTCAGCATATCCATGGATCAATTGCGTTAACCCCGCTTCACATTCGTCCACTGCATCGGGTGACACCGCCAACATTTCCCCAAACACCTTTAAAGTAATACACGTGAGAAGCTGTTTGTCTATTACTTTGTGGGATTGAACACCACTTCTGTCTGATTAGGAGTGGAAGCAGTCTCTAGAAGTCTTGAAGCCAAAATGATGTTCTCTGTGTGCTAGCTGAATTGTCTTCTTACTAACTATGCTCTCCATCATGGAGAACTCACCGTGCTTTTCCCTCGTAACAGTAAGCCAAGCCAATGTTGCCTTATTTGATTTCTTGAATTTTTCATTGGTTTCCAGTGGCATCTTTCCTGAAATGCTCCAGCGTACATAAATTGTTCGATAATCGTTCGATTAGGTATAACATGGACAACAGTTTCGCGAAACACCGGGTGAATTGGCTACGGAACTCTGATTTGCACCTGGCTGATGCTGAATTTCCAGCAAATTCTGCTTCCCTGATTGGTAGGCGTTCGCATAGTCTACTGTCACTTGACAGTGATTTCGATTATCGACATCGCTGTGCCTTCCTCCAAAGAATAATACAATCTATGAACAGTGTCACACTAGGTTAAATGTCATTGGCTAAATGCGATATTGCAGTTCGGTCAGTCAGCGGTCAACGACCAAATGTGTAGGTATCCTGATCTGCAACATATTGATCAGGGGGAGGGGAAGATATTGCATATTCAGGACCTATGTTACAAAGCATACGGTTGGTTTGGGTTTAACAAAAGTGGGAAGATACTGAAACATATGACTCCTGATGGGTGCAATATATCAGGGGTTGACTGTAATGTGATAAGATCAGTCACCCAAGAATTAAACAATATTGAATGCTCTACCTTTACGATCATAGATGGTAAGTTAATGCATTAACGAAAACCAGCTGGTTCTTCCTACAAAAACTGAAACCACTTGAATGCCCCAAGCCATTGTTAGCTTGTTTATCTAACTACTTCACTGATGGAGAACAAACTACTAGACTTGATAAAGCCTCATCTAAACCCCTGGTCAATAACTCCGGAGTTATTCAAGCAGCTGTGCTATCCCAATACTCAGTTTCCACGTACATTTGTGATATTCCTTGTGCTCCTCCCGCACGTATTTGGAAATATGTAGATTATGTTGTGCAATGCCAAACCATTTATTCTTACTCAGAATTAAGTTTCTTCACCGACAATATTGGTCAAATTCAGTCATTCTCCTCCTTAATGGGCCTAAACTTAAATCCCAGTAAATTTAGTTTTGCACGCCTTTCATATCTGAAAGACCCTACAGTGATAAATAACAATCTTTTATCTAGAGTGATCTCTGTCAGATATCTTCGTGTCACTATAGATGGCAATCTTCGTTGGTCAACCCACCTCTACAGCTGCATTGGTAAACTGTGGCCTATCATTTCTAATTCGAAAGCTTAGACAGTTGTTTCTATCAATGTGTATCAGTGGGCTTTCCCCATCTTACTTTATTGTTCACGATTTATTTTCCTGGCTTACTTAAACAGGATTCCAAAGTCTAATGCCGCCTTCGAGCTGTTCCTATGCAATGGAGTTCGCGAATTTCTGATGGACAGTTTATCACGAACGGAAGATGAATATTACTAAACTAATATACAACCGGAGGTAATCTTCATGTAATATTTCAATTTTATATAGTAAAGATTTCCACTCGTGAACAATCACGCGTGCCAACGATTTATTGAAAACCACCCATAAGCATGAATTTTCTGCCAATGAACCGCATGATAACCAAATCGTTTTTCGAAATTATGATCGATAAAATAGATATGACCATGTGGGAAAAAAACCAATACATCCCTGGTCACTCTGATGACCGGACATCATTGCCTAGTAGTAGAAATATTCTTCGTGACAGCTGAGAAAGAATTCTAGACAAGTGTTTTAAAACGGTTGTTATTTTCCGAGCACCGCGCTCTATTTGTTGTTCACAATGGGACTGAAATCAATACATTACTGATTGCGGGCCGAAACAGTTGCGTTTTGTTACATTTTGACCTGGTTTATTCTCATTACCACAGCGAATCCATTGATCCAACTGGGGATCGAACCCGATCTTCGCATTGAGCTCGACATAACAGGTTGTGCTGTATCGCGTATAGGTAAAATCAAAAAGACCTGATCAGCCGATTGGGATTCAAGTGGGTAGTATGCTTGTGTTTTACCTGTGAGGTTCGGGGCTCGTGGTTTGTTTGTTTGGTTGAATTTCCACTGGTATTGAGACCAAATCAGGTCAAAACAATGATTGCTTCTATTGGAGCTCAACGCTTTTTGCTCTGTATGCGGTAAGTTCCACAATTACTACTATCCTGTACAATGTGGCTTTGCGTGACTGATTCAATGAATCCCTTGATGCAGCACATGGTTCGTTTGCTCCAACATTAGAATATAACTATTCAATATACGTTCCACACATACATGACGCATCGAGCGTTGCAAAATCAAGTATTCGTGTGCTAAATAAACGGTCTCGTTGATCGGTCAGCTCTTCCTTCTGAGTTGGATAGTTTTCATCCCTACTTACAATATACAAAGTTCTGCACTCTGTGTCGCAGTGTTCCTCTAAATATTAGATTACTGGAACTTTAGTGACACTTGTAGGATAAGACCTGTCATTCGACCAAGGTTGGCATGCTATGTGAAAAAGCACTGTTCATCGATAGTGAGTCACTTCACGGTAAAAATATAGGTGACACATTTTAAGGATTCATGNGCTGCGTGAGTGATTTGCCTTTTTGTAACCTTCTAAAACCAAGTGCAAATTCTGTTTATCTTAACTTCTGTCCCAGAAATTGGAACCGAACGATCCAATTTTGCTCAATTTGAACGGTTGTAAAGGTCGTCAAATTTAAAACGTAAATCAAAGGTGTGTGATCAAGGAATTGTTCTACAGAAATACCATGAACATAGAGTTGCTTTATCCGATCACTCGTAGACCATGAAACAATTGATTTGTTTCTTTAACTGCAAGGTTCATCCATTTTCGAGAAAGATATTAAAATCAGGAAGACTATTTTGTGAGGAATTATTGAGTGTCAATTCCAGTAAAGAAAAGGACGCATCAGAAATGAACTGAAGAAACTCATATAATTAAACGGTAGTGATTCAACGTTATGAGATAGCGCCGGTCAGAGAACCATCTGTGACAGTTTCCTGAACATAAAAGAAAGATAAGATCAACCTAAGCGCGGTCAGAGTGATGCTCTTTCACGAACACAGGAGCTGATTGGGTGGTACACTGAGTGCCAATGATGGTTCTTGGTACTAATTATCGATTCAGTTTGATTTCATGACATTCGTCCTTTATTCATAAATTGGTAACTAACAGTTTGTAACAGACGCTTTTATCATTACTTAACTTTTAATCCCGCGAAGCTAATCAAAATGAAACGGGGTAGTCATTATTCCTATTCTTACTGAGGTTATATAAGGAGCAAATAATGAATATCCATGAAGTCACCTATTTAAGGAGGAAATGTGATGGTTACCCACCGCATATCTGACTAATCGCCAATCGAATTCGAATCACAGTTAAAGCTCCGGTTGACAAGGTGAATGGGAGAGGAGGAACTTTTCACCCTTGGTCATCTTCAGTATTTTCATCCCAAACAACTGGAGGCCGTGGTTCTGTATAAGACAGTTCTTGATGACCGCGTATTAAACTACTCTTTAGTCCAAACAGAACTAGTTAGAATATCAGCTTTCCAAGGTAATGAATGAAATATTGATAAATAGACTTCATAAATCACAAGCTTGTTCTTCTTGAATGACGGAGCGATTACTGTGTATACGAGATTTCATGAATTCCCTTGTGATATACTTTAAGATCACTGCCGGTTCCAAATTAACTGAGATAATCCATAGTAGAGCCTCTATTGGTTCGTTGCCTTCGTATAACCAAGGGAGAGTGCTAATTGAATGAAAATGTTCGTTTTAAAGAAGTTTGATTAATCATCAAAACTAAAACAAATTCCATAAAGCATACTTTCGGCTTGAAACACTCATTTTCTTATGCTTCAATCGGACCCCTGTATTTGGATAACTACTCCCAGATAAAGCTTTGCCTTGGAGCCAGTTGAATAACGTTTTCACCTTTTTGGCGTACAAACCTTCTTCACCATTTGCTAACCCTCAATCATCCGAAGTTGCTCAGTTTCCACCGCTTCTTGCATTTTGAGACTTAGATAAAGATGAAGTAAAACGCAACAGTATTCGGTTTTATGTAGCCTACAAGGATAATATACAATAATAATGTATATGATATATATATATAATAGTACACTGCCTGAATCGACGGTTAAATTTGTGTTTCTATCTGTGGAATCATTTACAACCAACATACAGTTTTATTTTCGTGTCGTTTCGGTTACACTTGTGTCATCATCAACGGCCTGAGAAAGAACGGTCTCTCAAGCTGAATACCGAATTGATGACTGACCCAATCAACGAACACCTCTGACACACCTGTGAACCAACCAGTTGTGCAAGTTAATTATAAAAACTAATTTCTTCAAGCCCATACACGTCATTCAAATACATCCAAACCTGATTCATTCAGCTCGTTGGAATGTACTATTCATGGATACAATTAGTCATCACTGTCCATTCATGGGTTATTCGATCCCAGTTCGCGCATTGTTTCCGTTGATCATACTTGGATCCAAGCGGGATTTCTTTTTCACTCACCGGATGCCGATATACATAGTCTCAGTCATTGTTTTTCGTTCACAAAAGAGAGTATTATAGCAACTCTTGTTCTGTGGCCCTAGGTTCCGTTTGAAACAAGCATCGCCAGGTCAAGTGTGCGTGTATGCATAAACGAACACAATTAATCGGATCTGAGAGTACGTACGGTGGATTAGGGATAGATTGGCACACACACAAACAGCCACATTCTGTTTTGGTAAAACCAGTATTGTGCATATGTTCTCACACAGGAATTTGCATTTCTCCTACGCACCTATCTCCAGTTCGCATGTTTTACACACGTTTGAGGTCAGTCGGTTACACTTCAATGCGCATTACTTTGTCTTGGTGTGAACTGCCGTTTTTGATCAACTCAATCCCCACAACCAACTGTGTTACAGGGTTTGGAATCGAAAACCGTCATGATCGTGACGTGTTTTGTGCAACCTGATCGGGTCTCATCGATCGTCGACTGGAACAGATTGCAGACTATACACACACACCCGCTCGCTCACTCAAATGCATGCTAGCCAACCGGATAATGTAACCGGAACAAATGGAATTATGCAGATTTGCTTCCACCGAGAAGCGAGAGGTTGGGTGGGTGCGAGGGTGCGAGGATAGTCTCATGTGGGAGTTGTGAGTCAAATCGCTTGACTCCGTCTTAGAACAGTGTGTTCGTCAACTGGTTTCCAAAATCGCAGACGATGAGGATCGTGTTTCCGGTTTCTAAGCCCACCGATCAAATTACAACCACAACCGGCATTTGACGCATTCATTGTTACATTTCCTAGCCGACGACAGTTTTAATGACAAAAATGATGGGGTAACTGGATTGCTTTAGTCACGATTCTCTCCATCACTACTAAATAAGAAACCATCTGAATGAATCACATCTGTTGGTTCACAGAACTTTCTCTGAATGTTTTTTGCCGAACACATGCAAACAAAATATTAGTTAGCGAGCGCTATTCATGAATGCATTTTCATTTATGCTTCCAAAATACTGGGGCCTGTGTGTAAGGTGACGTGTGAAAATGAACAACTAGCCTAAACGTAAAACAATGGCATTAGTTCGCATTAGTACTCGCACGATGAGTCATGAACTTAGTGACTGATTAAGCTCATCACCTGACGCTTAAACGTAACTCACAAATAGAAGGGCTGGTTTGACCCCGGTCATAGTTGTTGTGATGATCTTTGGTGACTGAGCTGTTCAGTTCCGTCATTACCTTAACCAGCAGTGCTTTAACTGTGCATTACCATACAACAACAAATTTTACTCGGACAAATCAATGAACTTGTGTGCTGGGGCTACGAAGCTGCCTTTGCTTTTCGTGTGAACAACCTTAAAGGTAGTCTTCGTTTGAGAAATTTGAAGCACTGAGTTCCCTTTATCCATTTCATCAAAACAGAAGACAAATGTCGCGAGATGTTAACATTTCGTTTAATTTTCTCAGTCGCTGACTTAAAACAAACAGGCACATATATAGCACATTGCATGAATCAATTTTGGTGAACAAACGTGTACAAGTATACAATGATTACTAAATTTAGACGTAGAAGGTCAGCTCCACGGTAAGTGGATCGCTTGTATCAAAAACTTTTGTGCGCATAGGGTCGGGTGATGTAATCGAATAAGCAGTGCTTCACTAATCGCTAAACGTTTTGCATTTCGATTACGTAATAGTGGTTTGAAAGACGAATTGGGGTCAACTGTGTGTCTTGTTGCTATGAGATGTTTGTACACGGTTGTTCACCAAAATTGATTCATCCGATGTGCCATATATGTGCCTGTTTGTTTTAAGTCAGCGACTGAGAAGATTAAACGAAATGTTAACATCTCGCGACATTTGTCTTCTTTCTGTTTTGATACCTTACAGGTCCCTGCATAGAGGGATTTCACATTACAATGCCATCTTCGGCAGTTGAGCAATGCGCCTCCGCGACCGGGATTACGAAAGAAGAGCTACATGGAGTATGTTGAACAACAATAACATGAAAAAACAAGAAGAAATTATTGGTGGGCTAACTAGCACATTGACAATGTGCACAGAAGACACAAACGGCTGAAGAGGGACCCGTTAAATGTGTCTCGGAGGAACTGCTAACTAGAACATTTTCACAATCTCTTTAGGTATGGAACCAAATACGCAAAGCAGGCCACTTTTACATGGGACACCCCGGCACTCTTTTTATCAGCGAATCCATGTTGCGTAAACCGTTTCGACTGAGGCGGATTACTGATCGTTCAGGTGGAGCTGGAACAGTGGATCCGACCGTAGTACACTCGTGGATAAAATGTGTAATCCAGATCTGCTTCACATGTAATAGAACGCGTTTTGATCGTGTTGCTCACATTCAACAAAGAAAATATATGTTTCACAATGCAACTTCGATGTAACCTAGTGATCAATGGCTTGTTCATTCTATATTCTCTAGCATACATTGAGATTAGCCTTGTAGTAGTCAGTTCGATCTCGATGAGATCAAATAAAGTCTATACTCCAAACCGTAAACACTCTAACCGTCAATCTACGTTAATCTCGCTTAGGACCAGACTGTGGACTCCACAATAGCATCCAATAAATGAGCTATACCAAATGCAAAATCGGTCGGTTGCTTTCGGGGTCATTTTGTCTAGTCGTGCGTAAACTGTTACTTATTGTAGGACATCGAGGTCAATGTATGTCACTTAGTATCACTCAGGCCCACTTGCCGAAGAACATAAAGGATTTAGTACGTTTACTCTTCAACTTCTACACAACATGGGTTGAGTCAATCGTTTCCCCTGTCATTCAATAAATTCGCGTAGCAAAAGGAACCCCTAGTCTTGGTCCAGCAGCTTCGTATTCTCCTTCACGATTGAGCGTGCCCCTGACTAACAAATTCGTCTGCAATTGAATGGTCATCATGCAAGCGATTGTGTTCTGAAGTGCTCGTGGAAGGATGAAAACACAACCGATTCGTCCAAAATGGCTTGATATGGGCAAAAATATGGGCAAAATAGAACAACAGAATAACTGTTTGAAGTCAAAGTGTCACTCTCTCAACATCAGATTCGGTACCAACATGATGGAGCATCCAATCTCCCAATGTCAAATACATTTTTTATCTGTCACTGTTATATTTATTCTTTTTACTTAGGCATCGGGAGACACATTGCTGTTGGGTACACAAAACCTCGTGACAGCCATGCGTTCCTAGCGTTTCAAAAAAGAATAAAATTCTGGTAGAATCATCCGATGTAATTTGAAACAGGTTCGAGGGTAGANATTTAGACATTCGTATATGGAGGTTATTGGAATAGCTTCACATATCCTAGTTCTCCAATCGTTTACTTTGCTCGATAATTGAACTCTTCCAGCGATTCAGAACTACAGGTAGCAATTCTAGAAAGCTAAGTCACTTGAGATCATGAAGGCAAAGTGGAATTAGGAAATCTACGACTAACAAAAATCGACATTAGCTCATGAATTCGTCGTGTAAATGTGGTGTATGCTGAAAAGCTGGGAAGATTTGGACAGCTGTTCCAACCTGCTTCGATCTCGTCGATCCCCGGTTGGGTCGATGAATTCGCACTGCTGATGAGACCTAACCAGGTCGGAACAGCTGTCCAGTGCTTCCTAGCTCTTTAGCTCACGCCTCATTTACACGAAGAATTCATCATCTAATGAAAATAGACATTGTAATTTATATGGATGGGTTCTCCGATAACATACCTGCCCTCATCCACGTGATCATCGTCAAACCCGATACTGTACACTCAACAGGCAGTTCAGTTGTTTCATCTTTGATTAGAATCATCAGTGATACATTGCCACCGAGCGAGGTGATGGCTGGAACCCAGATTTTCAAGGTACAAAGTCTCGCAAGTTACCATCAGGTCACGCGTTGTTCATTTGTAGTTGAAGACTGTCGTAAGGTCATCTATCTGTCTATGAACTACTATAAGCAGATTGTCATTCATGTTGTTATCCTGAAAGTAAAAAGTTTTATTCATTGTTTTTTCAAATGGTTCATTGCAGAAAGTAACGTAAATGTCTTTGATGGAAAGTTCGTTGGAACGATTAGCCTCTTCTCCGGGATTTTTCGCAAACATGTCCAGGTGATTACAAAGCTTTCAACAGAATCGAATCGTTTTATTAACCGATCGCTCCGAGCATAAAGTTTTATTTTAAACGAAAAGGAAAGGAATGTCTTCTTACTGTGAAAAAATTGTAATTCGATGATTTTGTGTGATTACAACAATCTGTATTGTTAGAGCTGGCCAAGTCAAAAGTGACAGACATCTGACCAGACTGCCGCCTAATTACCACTCACGTTTCTAAACAACACATTGTATAAATAAGGCTAGATGTCTGGTCAGCGGTTCCATACGTCAATGTCTACAACAGGCCTACCCATCTTCTTTTTTCAATTTATAGCTTTGAACTCTAACCACAGACACGTTTTATTGGTTTGACCAGTCTATTTTATCGTTCCGGTTTTTTGTGTGATTTTTAGTCACGGGTTTGTGGTCAAACACTGTTCTGTTTTCGGTCAAAGTACGTGGCCGGACAGGTAGACTGTTGAAAGACCGAGTGAAATAGTCGCAACGGTTGCAATACGGTGCGTCCACTTTCTGGTTTATCCTACCTTCTAAATAATATTGGTGGATAGTGAAAGCAGTGCATTGTGCCTTGGGTACCGTGATAACTGGAATAGACAGAGGCTAGCGTTTATAGCACATAGAACGGTATAATTGGTCTGTGATTACTACCGGAATAGTGGTAGACAATCCAACCAAATGACATACTGGTGGAGAGCACTTCCTAGAATTTTGATTCTGAGTTCCCTTATTTCATGAATGTTTAATTCAATAATTCTTTATTCAAAGGTAACCAAAATGGTCGCGGACGAAATCCGAAATTGAGGGAATGACCAATTCAAATGCTTCGGGACGTGCAGTGTACAGGCCGTTTAGTATTCTTATTTGTTGAATTGTGTTGACATCCTAGTGGATATATGCAGATGAAATTCCTTCATAAAATGACATCAATCGGACAGCTTTGTGACAAGCGAAATTGTCTATAATGCCTTACGTACTGAGGGAACGTATTTGTTCAGGCAAAGAACTGGAACTAAGAGGGAGATTATTGTACAAAAGGGGTATTCGGGTTAGTTTATGAAAAGCTGCAGCGAAAAGAAGGTGCGCTGTCACTGAGACAGCCACTGGAAACTCCACGAACGACAGTGAGGTCTGGATTCAATACAGTAAAGCTGAGGTGTGTATTCGTGTCCCCCGCAATGATCTGATGATAGATCGAAGACAGGTTCTGTCTCTGTCTCTCTTTTGTATTTATTTACCGAGAATTTCGAATGCACTCAATACATTAGTCGCTAGCCCAGTGGAGACAGATCCTTCCACCTATTCTAGATCAACATGGGTTGTAGTTTATTGGGCCGCACAACACACCCACAAAGAAGTATGGATTCGAACACGAGTGCCCGCCGAAACGATTCATGTATCAGTATCGGAGCGGGATCTATGCTCCCAAACAAACCAGGTCGAGAAAATTCTACCACCCTGGTAGGAGGTTACGATAACGTAGCTTGGTGATAAGACTTACCATGCTCATGATCCTTGTGTGTTGCCAGAATAGTCCTTATTTATCCTTCATTCTCCCCGCCCCTACCTAACGTTGCATGTGACTGGACTCATTTGACATAAATCAACTTGCCAACAGTAACAAATGCGATTGAAATGAGTTAGTCAGTCGTATATTTTTCTTTTCAACACGAATTAATCATTACCACCTGGAAGCTGAGTACAAAAGCAAAAGAACAACATGGAAAAGTTATAATTGGTGGGACCGTCCTCACTCGATGATCGATTGGGAGAGGAACGACCCTCGTATATCAACTGATGAATCAAGCTGACAACCACCCATGCATTACTTTGCTGATGGTACCCAGAAACGATCACCTCTGGTAAATTTCTTCAAACGGGTGCTCAACAGTCTACTTTACTGCCAGCGTTGAAATTCCGTAAATAAACTATGTAACACCTAAAACTTACGTCCATCGCAATTTGCTTGCAATCAAACTGTTAAGGTTTTCAGGTTGCGGCTCGATGAAGCATTAAAAAATCCGTCTGTCAAACCCTCGTTAGTGCACACTGATGAAGATTATCTCATTCGAACCAATGTATCCAAAAGAGGGTCCATTACATTCGATAAATGTAGGCGTTTGAACTAAACCACAAAAACGATGGATTCGAAAGATGTACGAGACATTTTCGATGGCACGGTAAATAATGGCTTCTTAATTTGTGAAATGCATGAAAGATTGGCATACGCCATTGAACTTGTGCGACAAAATACGGGTGCACTCCAGCTGCAGCTGAGAGATGACGACTCCGAGATCCTGGTATTTTGTGATGTGTAAGGTTACTCAGGTGACTATCTGTATTATGTGGTATATTTTGAGTCTACGGATGGGAAGTTGAAAATGTCACATCTACTGCCGATGGAGCAGAAGAAGCTGCTTGACATGGATGTTATTTTACAGAGCGGCACCGGGTCGTTTAGTATCAAAAATGGAAAACGGGAAGATGCCGACTATCTGGCAGGTGACATCAGAACACATGGTGCTGATATGTTTCCGGAACTATCAAAAAGGTCGTTTTAGTGCTGCTTGATGTATTCTAGTTCTCGTCAATCTGTTAAACAACTCGACTTGAATACTTACTTTTACCGTCTATCGTAACAAGGATGGTAATAAAGTCGATCCTAAAGGAGACGTCACTATGCACTGGTCAGATATCGCAAAGGCGTGGTAGTCCGATTGTGAAGCCATCTTTCGTTATCTCAGTCTTACTGAGAGCCTTCGAAGATTATTGTTCAGAAAAGTAAAATGTAAAAACTTGTTGTTCTTTTGGTACACTTAAGGTGACCTACAACGCAGAGTGAGTAAAATGTGTGCAGTGTGACTTGCACAAATTTTGTCGAAAACAAGCAGAAAATCAATGCTGAACTTAGAGAGCGAAAGTGANCGTGCCATACTCAACTCAAGTGAAGTAATGTGTTGATAGTTAAGTCAAGTCAGTAATAGCCTTATGCAACCGGATGTGTGGGATTTCAGCATTTCAGACCGTATTTGTGAATGTAACTTTACAAAACTAGGAAAAGTAGGTTTAAAACTATTGGTTATCGGCTTTATCAATTATGCAAGCGATTGCGTAACTCTATGAGATCAGTCTCCTTATCAAGAAGCCAAAGTGTGAACTGTGGCAAAATAGAATGACCGTGCAAAGAAGTACGAGCAACATAGTTTGATCGTGGAGCGTGTGGATGATGATGTAGATACAGCATTTGAAAGTTTATTGTGTAATAGTGGATGAGTGTCTAAACGTATTGTGAAATGAAATCTTTACGTGCTTGTAGATGTCTATTCATGATAAAGTTCGCAAGTATCCATAGCGCTGCCACTACATTTACAGAGGTATTTTAGAGAACTTACCTGTAAGTTAACGTTTTGCTTCAACAAACGGGGAGGATAAATGGGCGCCATATAACCAGTGGGAGAATAAACTAATGAGTATACAAACCCGACAGTCACAATATAGGGAACAGAAAGGAAATATGACAGCTTTCTGACTTTACGGAATCTGTCCTCAACGGCCAGGGAGCATGATAAATTACAATAATCTTACAACAGGACATTTTACCCGTTGTTGACATTGTTCTCGGTTCATAGTTAACTGAACGAGAAGGAAACCCATTTGTGACGGCTCTATATGGTTCGTCGACCAACAAGGAACGCACAACCTTCTGACGGTTTGAGGCATTCAATCAAAGAGAACGGGACAGGGACCGGTTCATAACATGATTTAGCTTGCTTTGAATCGCTAAACGCTCTTCACAGGTAGGTGCTGCGCAACTCAAAAACAACAGCGTCGGTGCAAATTCAGCTAACGATTGTAGAAGAAACGAGAGTTTCCTCACCACACATAAATAAGAAAAGCGTGCGGGTAGACGAGTAGACGACTTTTGCTTTTTCAAGCACGCGAAGAGAGTTTGACTTACGAAATAATCACCGATCAATTAAGGACGCTTTCGGCAAGTAGATTGTGCCATGCTGGCTGATCAAGACTGCTGATTGCTTTCGCAGTCTAAGAATACTCTCCTGAAGGTCTAACAGCTCCGCTGTCCAGAGCTGAAATTATCAAGTGAACAAAATAAGCAAAGTCATCAACTGTAGAGCGTGCTGAGGGAAATACCAATTAATATTTTTCCCTTTCGGCAGAGTTTTGCACAACCCACGGTAGCAAGATCATCTCAAATAATTTTGGTAAGACAGACATGCTGGTGATGGGTGGTACTTCTCAGGTTCCTTTTGGAGGACGAGAGTTATCTTGACCAGTCTCGAACTATCAGCGTGTTTTCCACTTATCAGACAGTCACTGAAGTTGGTAATAGTAGAACTTCATTTTAGTTTTATGCAGCTATCAGAGGACCATGGTGGGTTCGATAATTTGAAGTGGATTACAGTTGTTAAAGTCCGGCACAGCTCTACACGGTGGATTGAGATTAAACTCAGAATCAAGTCTTCAGATGCCGATAGTTTTCATTTTGTTATTGGTGTTGCCACAAGAGGTTTTATAGCTCGCCTCATGCTATGTGAACTGAAGTTCACCAAGATGGTATCTATGACCAACTTATTTGAACGAAAAATTTCAAATTTGATCATCTTTGCAGGCCTTTTGACTGAGATTCTCGGGCCATGGTTGTTGTCTTGTGCTTCTCTGCGATTAATATCAGTCTGAGTAGATGAAGACGGATTCAATTGGATATCATTCATTAGAAGCGCAAATTATTGTAGTGAGAAGGCAAGCTGGATGGGAAAGCGTTTATTGATCCAATCCCAGAAACGACCGGTGTACGCAATCAATTATATACATTCAATTCATAACCACGCGGCAGGATGATTCATGCCTCTTTCTGTTTGTCAATCCCTGCTGGTTTTGGTCCGCACTTGACACATACGTCGCTTCTTCTTTCGCGTGCCGTTCCGACTGGTTCGCCCGATCGTGGCGCGAGACACGTTGATCGACAGCTCCAACGTAGTGGCCTTCGGTGTATATCTTTCTGGCTAGCTGCGGATTGTCTGTGGGGCTATAATTGTCGATTCGTTCGTTTCAGGTGGTAGTCAACATTGTCTCTCCAAGTACTTCCAGCCGCTACGTCTGCGCGTTTGGTTGAATGGGCCCCATTCCTGATTCGTTCGCTAGCCGGAGCCCTCTTTGTACCACCTTCTATCACATTATGACAGCCAGTAATATATTCAGAGGGCATAAATGGGTTCTGACTTGGGAACAAGGAAAAACTGTTACAGCAATCACGGATCTTAAGTTTTATGTTGTTCAATTAAAAATCGCTGTGAATCACTGTTTTGGATAGTCTTCTTAATTAAAGCAAATGTCTGTGCACTGATAACTTATGGTCTGTTTGTAAAACTGAAGTTCAACTCTCCATGAGTGCATCAACCTTTGGAGAAAAACATTGTGTCTATTGAATTAATGAAGGATCATGGAGGTAGAAGAGATTTCAGACAATAATTTCCCTTAGGAAACCGAGACGTTAGGTTCTCGTTAAATGTTTCCGAGGAACATGAAAAGAAACCCAGTCCAAAATGAGGCCTCCTATCGGTGTTATGGCAACGGATTTTACCCGTCGAGTTTTCGTAGATCAGAGCAGATAATTTGCTCCCGTTTTTGCTACCATAGTTGATAGTTCCTCCTCCTTCTTTACAACCCGACACAAATTATACGAATCCAGGTGTACGGTTTCATTGTGAGTTTCTTCGTGCAACCAAGACCCTTGTAGCGTGATGATCTCAAGGTACTTTCTACCCATTTCTATATGGAATGCTTGTTACTTTATCGATTTCTCCAAAAGAAAATGCGTGATGATTAATAAAACAAGAGTAATTTGCATTTTTCTAGCATGACACTGTCTGAAGACGAACAATCTGTGTCGTGTTTTCTCTATCTACCAACTCGTGTTGTTTTTGGCGATCCGTTTGAATTTAGCACAACTAAACCAACGCAAGATTTGAGCAATGGAACATGGAGATCTTATAAACGTGTTCGTGTAGGATAGCATTGACGCCCTTGGTGTTGTTGAAGATAAAATTGATCATGCATACATAGACGAAATTGGGCGTAATACGATACTTGAGCGTAATGTTACTGCCGAATTCAAAGGCAGCGTCACACACGCACACGTTGTTCCCACATTTTTTTAGCACCTTATTCGATTGTCTGCAGGCATCAAGAACCGTTGACACACCCCTAACGAGTAAAGAAACTGGACGAAACAATTGTCCAATGCTCTTTGTTGATCACCAAATGGATTTTCATCCAATATCCATCGATGTAACTTCCACCATTTCTTCATACGAGACGGAATCTGCCGAGATTCAGAACGTTTGTAGAGATAGGAGCGACTACCTACTGTTTCACTGCGCAAACGGATGCTTTTGACACCTTAAGGATTTATTTTGGTGAAGATGACACACGAATCTTTGTGATGATCGTTGAAAGGCAAAATCAGCTCATTTACAGAAATTAAGGATCATAAAACCACGTTACAATGCTTTGAAAATCTACTTAAGTGGACCAATTCTCAACCACTTGGTGGTAGCAATACACCTGCAACATCCATCATCGTGATAACATTTCGATGGACTTAAACAAACAAGTGGTTCAAACGTTTCCCCACCCAACCACTGTTGCGTAACATACAAAACACACATGACAATGGTTCTGACGTTACGTTTTCGTCAATTTGTCACATGCACACTACCTCTTTTGGAGCACGGAAGGAAACTGAGGTAAAAACATGTTCTACGGGTGTGATTGTATGTTAAATGCTGTACAAAAATAGATATATTTATTCGAGTGGTAATATTTATTTATGTATGATGGGACAGTGCACAAATTAATCAAGTCTTCCAGATCGTTTAATTTGGACAAGTAATAAGTCCGGATATCCCTGACAGTCGCAATGGAACCCTATGTGTGTTAAGGACAAAGTCCAGTATGTCCATAGGCAAATAATGAGAGGCATATTATTGTTGTCACTATATCTAATTTGTAATACCCACATTCTTTGTTTCAAACTATTGTGATTGGTTTTCAAAACACGGGGGTGTACAAAGTAATCTCCATATTTCGGTTTTGGGGGTTAGATTGGTGTAGCCGACAGAGGAGTGTTTTTTACTGTTTCCGATCAAAGGCCGAAGTTTATCCTAATGGCGTCGCAAAATGCCAATTTAGTTTTTGGACCGAATTTCGCCGTGAATAAATAGGCACCAGTCGGTTTGTGAACTTCAAACCATGAATCGCACAAACCAAATGCGAAATACCCCTGCCAACTGACGTACAGCTTTGTTGATTATTATACCCTAAAGATCGAATCCAAGAATTAATTTTTCATAATGCGACGGAAGTTAACCCGAATTCGTGATGAAACCACCTTTGTTTGAAAATGGACGTAGCACAAACGAATAGAACGCAACCCTGCTACGATGCATTAGAAGCTAATAACTAAGAGTTTTCTCTGCACCAGGTCCCAGATCGGGAGGGATGTCATCGAAGAAATTGTGCACGGAGCCCCGAAATATGGATGCGTATAAAAATGTTTAGACTAGCCTCAATGAGAATAAACAAAAACAACAATTTCTGTTAGCAACCCTATTGAAACGTCTTTTTTCATTCAGTTCACAGGCGAACAGTGAACGAACAGTTCAAGGAACCATATAAAAGAGACCGAGTTTTATCGATCAGTTCAGGGTAAGGGAAACCTTCTGTTTGTGTGTGCGGTGGTAAACGAGATCATGGAAAAAGGAACAAGGCTACCGGTGAAGTTACCGATTGTTTTTCATCTCGCTCTAGGAATCGAACAGGAGACCTTGGGACCCGAAGTCAAGCATATTATCTAACCAATTGATCAAGAAGTAGGACTGGTTGCGAACCCNCCCCCCCCCCCCCCCCTAGCATTGAATCGTATTCACTTATGTTATTTTTTACCAGATGACTGTCTGAACCTGTTTTAAAGTAGAAAAACAGATATGCCTAAAAGATCTTGCAACGGTGTTTTGTGCCGGTCAAGAAGTTGAATAAGCACGCAGTCAACTAAGCGGTGCGTTTATTTCAAAAGGCACGTATGTAGCCGGTCCGTAGGCCGGTAAGTAAGCAGGAGTGAGTAACACGTTGGAAGGCGGGCAGACAGGCAGGCCAAAAACTGGCTCACGCGTCACGACACATCCGAATGCCGTCAAGTGGGCATTCAAACGATCGACGAATCAATCAGCGCGAACAGTTCAATACTAACACCCGATGAGCTGGAGTCGATCGATATTGTAATAGAGTCAGTCTGCATGGCTTGAATGCTTGTGTTTGGTATGAGGCAGCATCTGTGAATCAAGTGATCAATCAAACAATTTGGCCACAAGCATGCATGACGAACATATCTGTCAATTGTAGGCCAAAACAAATATGAAATGTTCGTTGCATATTTCACACTGGATACTCTTGTCGTTATGACCAAGTTATTTGAAATTAGGCGTTTGAAAAACATATATTTGGTATCATCGATTTACTACATAGACTGCCTTAATAGAAATGCATCAGTACGCTTCTCGCTCAGTGCAAGTAGGTCATGAAATGTGAGCTGTTTACACGGTGGTTGATGAACCCTCTTATGGTTCGTTTTCCCCAGCTGCCTACCGGCCAGCATATTTTACTTTTCTTGCATGCACAAAGTTATACTTTGATTGATGAACCAACTGGCCCCTCATTTTGTGTGTTTACGTTCGCGTTGCATCTGATCCACCGGTTTTTATTCATTCAGGTTTGCTGTGATTTTGAATCTGGGATTCGACGGAACAGATCAAGTGTATCCCCGTACACACAGAACGCCGATTTCGATTTTGGCTTATTGTTATTGCTGCCTCACTGCACTTGGCGCTCACAATTCCAGTGCACATGACTTCATCTATTGATCGTCTCATTTGCATGTGTGTGATTAGTTAATGACCTTGACCTCGAGTAGGTATATAGTTGTCCCTGCAGAAGAGACATGTGAGTTCCTTAGACGATTCGGTTCACTGTATAATAAATGCTTCGTTTGTTGACTTGGAAGATCCGGTGTGCTTGCATCGCTAATGCTGACATCGTTATTCATTTTAAATGCACATGTAGGGTGAAGCAACCGAACTTTAGAACACAAACCAATATAACTTGCAAGGTCACACACTGACTGCGCAGTTAATGCTCCGTTCGTTATATTAAATTTGCTCCGTATTATATCATGGAGCATCACTCGAGACAATGGATACATTTACGAATAGTTATATACACCTAATAAATTTCAGCATGCACGATTTTTAAAACTGAGTTGTTACAAAGAGCATTAGGGACACTGATGGCAAATTGATCTTGGGTTCTGAATGAGTGCAATTTAATTCTGTCCGTTTCTTTATCTAGGTTTTATAAAATCAGCCCATTTTGACAGTGAAATACGAAAATGAGAAGGCATTACCCCCATTGCGCTTATACCCGAGAAAACTGGCGGTAAATCCCAAACAACTGCAATCACCATTGGTACCCAGATCGGGCTTTTAAAGTAGCCCCTGTTGGTTTATTTACATACCGAAACCCCATAAAGGTTTGCTTTTGGACGCTCACACTCTATCCTTGATGCCTTTTTCACCGTAACCCATCAACTAAAAAAATCTCTCCGGGTATGTTTTCTGGACGACAATAACGCTTTCAAAACCGCTGGGAGGATAAAACCCCATCTTCTGTTTCTTGTTCAGGGGTTTATCCATTCCTCACTGACAGGAAACAATGTGCAGGTTTTCACATGTTTTTCGGCTCTCAATCTCCATATCTGTTGTTCCCCAGGAAGCTACACTCAACTGTGACAGCCTCAAATCTAGTAGTTTTTAAAACTTCAAAATCTTCCCTAAATCGAAACCCACTATATAGATTTCTATAAAAGTACACATTCAAAAATCTAGCACTTTTGGGGACAAGCGGTCTCTAAAGTGTTGCCAATTTCAGATAACCGTTCACACATTTGGCCACTATAAGGTCCTTTGATTGAAAAAATTTCGTGGATCACTGTCCGGTTGCTCGGCCGAATCATAAATACGAGTTTTGATATTGGATGGCCTATTAATGTGCTTAGGACTCAGTTTTGTCAATCGGAATCAAAACCAAGTTATCAATCAATCAGGTGCAAAAGAATGTCGAAAGGTTAGCTGGGCCGATAATCACACGCAACTCTATTGCAAAATATTTGATGTGTAGTGAAAGAAACAGATAATTGTTTTATGGACGGGAGTATTGCTAGAAGTACGTGATAGGTATGAATTCACTAGGAAAACATTTACGTATCAGAAGTAAACGGGGAAAAGCGTTACCACGACCGATGCTGTTCCCGGCTTTGCATTTTAATGGCTAATCAGAACAGGGAGGGTCCCGTTGTATAAATTCTGATTTTCAAGAAACCAAACTCACAATAAACAAAACATTTGAAGCATAATTTGGCTATGTCCGACAGCTAAGTGTGTCAAAATTGTATGAATCCTTTTACTTCGTGTCTCCAAGGTCCGCCCATGATGGTCTGCGACGTCTGGTCTAAGAAAAAGTACATCAAGATATGGCCCTTTATAGAAGCATTCAACCTCGTATGCCTTAGGTTCACCAATAGATGTATAAGTTCGGTACAGACCATAAATGGCTCTGAACACGTCATCGTCTTCCCTCTCACCCCTAAAGTTAGCTAATAAACACAAACGATCAGTCATTACTGTAACTTATTGGATCTTCCGCTGATGCAGATAAGTGCATTCATATTCATTTCACCCGATACAAAGTTGGATGGCACACAAGTATTGGTAGAATATGAAACCCGTAGNNNCGAAACTTTCCTCATGTGGCCCATAAACTGAACTACTAGTATACCAACTGACGAATAGTTCGACAACAAGATTTGAAATGACCAATGCCAACAAAGTAATACGTGACATAACAGATTTTATTATTATACCGATGTTTGCGGTAGATTGTAGTCAGGCAACCTATTTTAAAGGGTCAGTTCAAAACCCACGTGAAATGTATGTCTCCGTTGATATTTTTGTATCTCTTAGGAAATTCAGTGGTGATGGCGGTAGTGATGACCATCTCGTAATGTTCCCCTAAATATCTGCGTTCTCTAGTAGCGTATGAGGGTCTGTTCATGCGCTTTCATAAAATCGCATTCAACTGGCTCACGAGCTTCCTGAGCTCTTCAAGTTTGAGAACAGAAGAAGTCAACCTTATAAACATCGTAGTTATAAAGTCATAATGCAAGGGACACATCACTTTCGTTATGTCCGCACGAACTTGCAATGACTAATCAAAAATCTCTAGTGGAGTCAGATGATGACCGATAATAGAACTCAAAACTTCCATCTTTCATTATTTAGCGTGCAGTAACACTATGTAGTTCGAGGTATTTCTCTTTCCTCAAATCGGAGTGAACAATTCGTAATCTAGGTATCGGCTAATTAGAAATATGACTCTTGACTGCAACAGTTTTGTTTAAATATATCATTATCCACATGAACATATTCCACGTCATGATAATTATCTTCTGCTTTCTTGTATGAAAATCAATGCAAAGGTTTTCCGAGCAACAGCTAGACACAAAGGATACACCTGTCAAAATTTTAGGCAGTGATACTGGCTAGAATGGGGCGTTTCCAGTGTTCAATCTCCAAGGAATTTAACCCAAATTTTGACTCAAATGAATATTTGGTGCTGTACGAGACAACCTAGCGAATCATTTTTTGTGTTGAAGTTTGTTGTTGAAGTCTGAGAAATCTGACTTCTAATGATTTATAAATCATAAAACTGTGAAAGAAAGGGGAACAAAATCAATGGACATAACGATACCAAAATTTCGGCATATGTACGTCTGAGGTGCTGATAAACAAGAATATGCTCTCCACAACACAATGTCTGGTTTCACTGCACGTGAAACGAGCAATGGTAACAATTTACAAACGGATGTCTTTGGTGATCACCTACCTGCACGACATTCACCACTTATTTGGTATACTGAACTTACTCGACAATTTGTTACTCCAGTTCACTTACAGTTCTCCCTTGTCGAAAAACGTTGGTTCTCTAGATTGTTCCCCAGGCTTACACCTGATTATCAAATTGTATCATCCGTTGTCGAATATATCTACTGAATTATTTCGCAAGCCGTCAAAGTATTTCGCATCTTTCTATTTTCCACCTCTTGATCACTTTACTTACTCCTCGCGGGAACAATCATTGCCGACATTATCATGATGTACAAAAGGTTTCCATGGTTTTCTAATTCCCAGTTTTCTATGGCAATATACGAATAGTTTGTTCTGAAAAACTACCCGCCTCCATACATTGACTTTCGCTTAATTACTGTGCATACATTTGATCCAGGTATTTAGCTCACAACTTCTTGTGGTTCCTCAGTGAATCATCTTGCGTTTCACGCGAAGGACCCAACAATCGATTCTCCCCTGAACATTTTGTTTAATTTACAGGTCATATTGGTGGTGATCAAGTGGTCACGGTTGCTAAATTATCTCCCCGGAGGACAAAGGTTCGAATCCAAACAACACCTGATACATTTCCTCATTGTAAGTGTGTTGTGTCGCAGCGCCTTGATCGGTCATTTGCCCGCTTTCTGAAAACTATATCATTCAACAAAAGAAGTAAGAAACAATTAAAACCAATTCAAAACCATTTTCCCAGAACTGGTTGAAATTCAGAACGTTTACACAACACGACCTCACAAGCTGCCTTTCAGATGTGCTCCATTTGAGATTCACTTTTCGAAGATGAGATCTATCCGCTAACCACATGCAGCAACTTAGCTGCATAGTCACAATTCACATTGATCTATCAAGAGTTGAACAGACCTTCTTCTCACACTAGATATATATAAATGTCTACAGAAATGTCCGATTGAATAGAGCAAACATTTTCAATAAAAAATGATAAAATCGATGATTTGTGTTTTGTAGGCTTTATATAACCATTTGAATTATAAATCTGTTTGAGGGTTCATGGGGAGGTATACAGATAATTTTCATGGTGAAAGAAAACATAAAACGAGGTATTTTTCTTTTGTCATGGTCGGATTTCCGATTTTACGAGACTCACTTCGTTCTCGCCCCCTTTAAAACATTTGCTTACCATGCTTGTATCAACCGTTCCACTACTTGTCCCTTCACACTCGGGAAACACGACCGCACATACGCATACGCGAATGAAGATGTCAGTTTGTGATTTGTAGTTCAAACATACCAAGTGCGCAAAACCCAAGATATTTAACACGGGAACAAAGCTGTTGTTCGTACCCGCTCTGCGGTGCACATTTGACGCGTGTCAAATGCACTCAGCACGCGCCTGATTTCCATCCTCTCCGATTTCAGCGACCAGCACTGTAGAAGGAATGAAAGCTAAGTGACGGTTTCACGTCAAAAACTAATGATAAAATATACATATACGTTAACCATTGGAACACAAAATCTGAGCCACCAGCACTGTCAGTTTGAACAACGATTTGAGAGCACAAACGAGCCAAAAATCAACAAACCAGCAGACTGTTACATCAATGTTGTTCTTTCAACCAACTTTTCTCTGTTCCACCGCAAGCATCAAGCACTTGATCGTTGACTGCCATGAGTGTCTTCTAATATTTCTAACCTCGTGTTTCAGCCAAGTTAAGAATGCATTCTACAACCTCATTGTCACAGATTCAACCGACATTTCGTAGCACATTTCATTGAAACTATTTAAAAGTGAGGAATGAAGAACTGCAAAACTAGGGCGACGGAGAAACCGAGTGGGTATCTAACAAAACGTGTTCATCAGCATACGCGCTGTTTTGAGTTACGGTGTCACTTAGGCCAGAACGCCTGGATTGGCCAATTTTGATGCGTTG